>JAWWEQ010048907.1:0-14764 GCA_035583055.1 Torymus tubicola | reverse complement strand
GAGAAAGAAAGATCTTAACCCTGTCATTGGAAGAGTATACAGCTAAACTGCTCAAACAGCTGGGTTTTTCTGAAATATAATCGCCTATGATAACTAATCAAGTCGCAAACAAGGAAAGGCGTGAAAGAGAAGAGAGCAAAATTCGATGTGATGAAAATTTAACACAGAAGAACTTCCCTTATCGAGAAGCTGCGGGATCGCTTCTATATCTAGCAAATACAGTAAGACCGGATATTTCGTACGCTGTAAATGTGTTAGGACATCAGATCAATCCTATAACCAACGAATGGAATATGGTGAAACGTGTTTGCAGTTACTTGCAACACACCAAAAATGTTAGAATTACGTTCGAAGCGAAATTGGAAGAGTTACAAGATTTTTCAGATGCGAGTTTTGCAGATGCAAAAGGAGCTTTGACTACAAGTGGTTATATAATAAAACTCTTCGGAGATCCTGTAGCATGGAAAACCCATAGGCAACATTATGTATCATTATCGACGTGCCAAGCAGGATATGTCTCCATGAGTGAAGCATGCCAAGAAATCATATCATTACATGGCTCCATAAAACTAGTGTTAAATAGAGAGCTATTACCAATGACCCTTTGATGCGATAATAATGCAACTATACAAAGTTCAAAAGTTAGTACTAGTAAAAGATTAAGTCATGTAATAGAAACCAAAGAACTCTATGTTAGAGAGTGCGAGGCCAGAAATTTAGTTAAAGTACAATGAGTTCCGTCAAAAGAGCAAATAGCGGATATTTTTACAAAGCCGTTATCTTTTGAAATACCTAACAAATTGATGAGATTAATTTTAAATTGAAAGAGTTAAATCATAATAGTTACTTTAAATTTTTCATTTTGTTTCAGAAAATAACTAAAACAAACAGGTGCTTAGCTTGACTTCGCTTCCTCCCCTCACCCTCCTCCTGCGCGCGGCGGCGCGAGTTTTATAGATCCGACATTCAGATAGTCTTTCTTTTACTATTGTTTTATGTATATTCATTGGAGGCGATTATCAAAGTATAATATTAATAAAGGTTTATACTTGTTAAGGAAATTTCTGTGTTTTATTTACGAGAAGAATCAACGACAAAAGCCGATATTTCTATCATATATAAAACTCATCTAGTTGACATAAGAATAATAAAAAAGTAGTTTTGTTCAATATTATTGTTCAATTTAGAATATTCTTGTAACTAACCTGAATTTTCGACATGTTTGTATTACTGTGCATAGTAATTGGACAAGTTTTCATGAACCCATTTAGTTAATGTGCCCGCTCGTGATAGGGTATTCTAACCTTTTGAATCTAAAAATTGATATTTATATTTAATAGATAAGTATTTTTTAATTAAGATGGTGTACTTAATCTCCTTCCAACTCCTTAACACCACTCACAAGGAAGGTCCCCCAACCCAACCTCACCAATTTCAACCATTCTGTGATATGTTGTAGTACATCGTAAACCACCCCTTAAAATATTAAAACATCGTAAAAATCGTACAACGTAGTTGCTTTTGTTCTAATTTACATTCCGATTTGACGTGTAGCGAATCTTCAGAAAAAAATTAATTTTTCATCATTTATATGCGGTCAATTATATTATGGGGTAGTTTACGATGTTTGGGGTGGTACCTGAAAAAATGCTATAACACTTGAAATATTCGATAAAGTAAACAAAAATGCTTTATTTTGTTTTTTTGAGTTCATATCTTGGTTTTTATAGAGAAAAGAAGCATAAAAATCTAGTTTTTTAAAAATATAACATTTTTTTTTTGTTATTTAACGTCGCCCAGTTTCTGCTACCTTGCGGTCATGCTAATCGACGACGGAGGTCTGTGGTGTGTTGGTAAACAAAGCACATGTGTGAAACAGTGCTGCTTGTATCAATCGGTGAAGATCTGGGACTCGAACCCGGCTTGATGAGTAATTAATCCCAGTCTTACCGATCGAACCACCGCCATAGATCTCTACCTTATAGATTGGGCGAATCTCTCGAGCAAAACACCCCCAGTGCAATCGGCCTTTGAGTACTCATGCGCTCAGTGCAATCATTGTACTTAGTCGATCCGACCCACAGATCACGTACAACATAAGGATTGCAACCCTTTGTTTTATCAAAAAATATTAATTAGAAGCCGAGATATCACAAAAAACAATTTTTTGGGGTAAAATTTAGAGGTGTTTTTTTACCCCTTTAAAGTGGATGTCGGCACAAAAAAATACGTGTCTCTTATTTTTTCGAGTACTACAACATATCACAGAATGGTTGAAATCGGTGAGATCAGGTTGCGGAACTTTGCTTGTCAGTCTAATTACAACAACATATTGTCGGCTTGGTAAAAGAAGGTACCACCTCAGAATACGCTTGAAGAAGGTACCATCACAGTATCCGTTTCGAAAAGGTACCTGCTTAAAATTCGTGCCAAGAAGATACCACCTCAGAATCCGCTTGAAGAAGGTACCACTTCAAAATCCACTTCAAGAAAGTACCAACTCGGAATCTGATCCAAGAAGGTACCAGCTCAGGAAAAGATTTTATTTTGAAATTTAAGTTGGCATGAAAGTAAATTCATTTACTTATACATTGTATTACCAAATGAATTTTTCATTAATAATGCAAAATAACACAGTCTCACAAAAAAAGTATGGTACGCCGGAGACCAGACCACCTTTACTATATGTATTGAGCACATAAGCTATATGATTTTGTGCTTGCTGAATCCGAATCTCGTGTCATAATCATCAGATTGGCTAAATTTTGTTCAGAATTGAACAGAAATGCTGAAAAATTCAGGGATTTCGTATAGTAAACTATATGATTTCTTAAAACAATCCTAAGTTCACAACCCCAAACGAGCGAATCCCAATTACACGCCATTTTTATATGAGTTCTTTTCTTTCATTCTTGAACAACCTCTCTTTTCAGAGACCAGCGAAAATCAGCCATCATGTTTACGTCCCATCTCCCTTCGTATAGTATTTCCATTTCCGCTAAGGCGGTCCTTTGAATTTAAAAAGACGCGAAAACGAAGGAAGTTGTAAGTATAAAAAGGCATGCTGAAGTCTAAACCCTAAATCATATAAAAACGGTGTGAATTTGGGGTTGTGAACTTAGGATTGTTTTAAGAAAATGATATAGTTTACTATACGAAATACCTGAATTTTTCAGCATTTCTGCTCAATTCTGAAAAAAATTTTGCCAATCTGATGATTTCGCCACGAGATTCGGATTCAGCGAACACAAAATCATATAGCTTATGTGCTCTGATCGGCGGCACATAAGAGTTTTGTATTTATAAAAATCATAACAATAATAAAAATAGGCTGTAACAAAATTAAATTAATAAAGCATGAAATAAAATACACCATGTGGGGCAAATATGTCCTAACAATAAAATTAAACGGAAAGAAAACAACAGTCAGGTGTAACTATCCAACATCGGAAGTCCATGTGGATAAAAATATGCTTGACAAACTACTACTAGATGCACGGACATATCTGCTCGAACAACAAATGTACACTAAACAAATCTCGCACACATCAAAGAATGACCAAATATAATCTAAAGAAAACACAAATAAATAACAGCGAGAAATATACAGAAAAAATAAGAGTATTAGCAGAAAACATAATTCAATTACTAAATGTCACTGAAGAAGACACAAGAAAAATAATAATGAGAAAAACCCTTTTCTATAGAAACAACGTAACTAGATTCAAGCAGGAAAAAGACACCAATACAAACTCATTCATGAAAGATTGTGAATATTGCCTAAACCCGAAACTAAGTGGAATGAAACATACCCATTTTACAAAAAACAAAAATAAAGAACTCCACCTACCGCTACAAGTTTTAATAAAATAGAAGAAATGTTTGACAAAATTGACAATATAGCTAAGGACAACAGCATGAAAATACTACAACAACCATTAATTACAGCAACAGGAAAGGAATTAAATCGAACAACATCCGAATGACATATGGAGATATAAACTATCTCAGTTCCAATAAAGCAATATTCTACTTTGATAGAAGGTTCAGAGGCAAACATTTTTAAAAACACCATGGAACCAATAGAAAGACAACCGAGATGCAAAGACATAGTAGTAAATGATGAAATAGTTTTCACATCAAACTGCCAATGTGATTTCAGCAACCAGTACCAAGAAATGTTCTCTCACTACAGAGTCACCTGTGCGGTAGGAGTCACTCACACATGTCCAGCTAGGCTCAACAAACATGAAAGACTACACTGTTAGAAAACTTCCATATATATAGATATACTATGTTTACATTTTGAGATCCCAATTGTACACATTGTATATTTATATATATGGAAGTTTTCTTACAGTGTAGTGTACGCAAGAAATAAGAATGCCACAACAGAAACATTCACAACTGCGAGATCTATGCTCATCAGATTCTGGTGAAAGTGAAAAGTGTAGTGACTTAGTATAAGAGCAGTCGCTTCTCCCGGTAATTATGTTACTGGTGGGATATCAACAATAATTTTAAGGCAATCTAGTTTACAAGTTAATATTAGATTTTTCTTTTTCCTTTTTTTTTTTTGTAAACCAGACCAGCGGACAGGAAATTTCATCCTCTGCTGGATTACTAATGTAAAAGAATTACTATGTAATTACTATGTAATTTAATTGCTAATATAATGTAAATTCGTATTTACTCTGGAAATAAATAATAATAATAGTATAATGTAGTACTCGAAATACCTGAATTTTTCAGCATTTTTGCTGATTTCCAAAAAAAGTTTAGCCAATCTGATGACTCCGATGCGAGATGCCGATTCGACGAGCCCAAAACCATGTAAATATGCTGGTTTACTTTGTTTGCAATGGATTTTCTGGATTCGATCTTGGCCTGACCTTGAGCCTGACCTGGCTGGGACCTCAGATTCAGATTCAGCGGGCCAAAATACATACAGTGAAGGTGGTCTGGTCTCCGGCGCACCATACTTTTTTTGTGGGTGTGTGTAATTAATGATATTTTTAATTTTAAGTAGGAATAAATTTTATATGCGTGCCTTCAAACTTGAAAGAAAATTTCAAATGTAAAATTCGCGAAAAACCGTAACTAAATTTTTGTACGGCAAGCAATATTTATGGGAAACTTCACTTTACACCATAATTTCGATGCCCCCAACGAAAACTAGCATATTTCATTTTGCTACGAAAACTAATACGATTCACAAGTTTGCGACGAAAAGTAGCACAACTAAAACCCCGCGTCGAAAATTAGCACGTTTCAAAGCCCGAGACGAAAACTAGCACATTTCGCGTATCCCACGTCGAAAACTAGCAGATGTCACGATCTCTCGTGGAACACTAAACGCGATTCGATCAGTTATGTATATAAATGCTATACTCTCTAGGTGGTTTTATGAAAAAATTATCGATTTTTATGAAATGACGAGAACAAAAGCTTTTCTCTCCATAAGAGTCTATGTTGAAAATTGAATTTTCCCAAATTTTTTCTCGGTAGTTCATCTAGTGACTTTACATGAGAAAAAGAAACAAAAAAAGGAAAAAATTCTCACTTTCAGTAGGTATTTTTCTTTTCTCTTGGTTATCGACTTCGCTAATTCGCCGGAGTCACCTTGAAATAATTTTTTTTACGCGGAGATTTCGAAATATGTTAGTTTTCAACGCGTTACCGCGAGTTGAGCTAGTTTTCCACGCAGAAATTCAAAATGTGTTATTCTCGACCCATAGTCACGAGATGTACTAATCTTCCGCACAAAGAAATGAAATGTGTTAGTTTTCGACGCAATATGGAAATGTGCTAGTTGCCGTTGCAACCATTTGAAATGTGCTAGTTTTCATTGGGAGCGTCGATTTAAACTATTATTTTCAAATTTTATCAAATAATACTGTATTGAAAATAGTATATTACGCACCTAGGGAGTAAAAGTAAAAAATGTTCTAGATCTGAGGCATTCTTTGTTTGCTCCCGTGGTGCATATACGATTTTTTGCCTAGCAAGGCCAAAAGTACAATTTTTACGATAGGGCACCGGGAGTAAAAGTGGTACTTTTCGCCCGCTAGGCAAAAAACACATTTTATAAATATCTTTACTTCAATTTTCTTTACATATTTTACTATAAAATATAGCTGTACCCATATAAAATCATATTTTACAGGACATTAATGGTAAGACATACTGTACCCTTTTCTTAGTAAAATAAACTCTCCAAATTGAAATAATTTTTTTCATGAATATAAAAAAATAGTACATTGTTAAAAATATTATTTAAACATTCGATATGCTTTTACGTACTTTTACTCTTAAAAAGTTGTGAAATCTCACTAAAAAAATTTTTTAAAAGTATTAAATGTAATATATAATATTGTTAATATAAAACTTTCTCCGAAAATATAAAATAAGGCAAGTATAGACTTTTTTTGTATAATCTATATAAGCTATAATTATATACATTCAAATTGATCAGTGCAAATGAAACAAATGAAAGTTGTGAAATCAATTATCGATCGACAAGTAATGCAAACTACTCCCCAAAACAACTGTATTACTGTTCTGCAAAATGTATTGAAATTTGTTCATTTTTCTGTATAAATCAAACACAAGAAAGTACTGAAATCAGTTTATTGTAGTTAAGTATCCATATCAGTTGACTTGATTGACGTAATACAAGTTTTCGCACCTTATGTGTAAAATTACATTTTTCGCCCACATTATAACTTCTAAAATTTTGAGCCACTGGGCATAAACTGACACCTAAGAGGTGTAACAACTCACCTACTCCCATACATACTTGACGGGCCTGACAGTTTGCAGTTGAAGGTGTAACCATGATCATTTTCATATAAATTGTATACAAATGTGTCGCTTCTATGTATATCGAAAATCTTGATCCGCGAATCTATCATTCAGGGTAATACTCACTCAAATAATTTGAGTAATGAAGGTAAATCATAAAATTCTGTACAGGTAGGGATGATATATATTTAATTTTTCATGAATTTTTATTTGAAATTTTCTTTCCAATTCAAAGGCACAGATATAAAATTTACTCCTACTTAAGATTTAAAATATCATTAATTATTTTGCATATTTAATGAAAAATTCATTTCGTAATACAGTGTATAAGTAAATGAATTTACTCTCATACCAACTTAAATTTCAATAAAAAAAATCTCCTGAGTTGGTAACTTCTTGAATCGTATTCCGAGTTGATCCTTTCTTGCAGTGAATTTTGAAATGGTACCTTCTTCAGGCAGGTTCTGAGGTGGTGCCTTCTTGGCACGGATTTTAAGTAGGTATCTTCTTGAAACGGATTCTGAGGTTGTACCTTCCTCAAGCGGATTCTGTGGTGGTATCTTCTTTCACCAACCCGACGATATGCACTAAGTGACATTGGATTAAATACAATGTCCAGATTCTAAGGCACCCTAATTAAAATAATGTACACTAATACACAGTAGTTTAAGCACTGTACACTAACAAGGAGAATACCTCAGATTCGGATCATAGATTTTTCTTAAACTTTGAGATATGATTTTAGATATCGAAATATGAAGGCAGACACAATATTAGATCCTAACGCTTCAATAAACTAAAGTTATCGACATTATTTTAAGGAAATACTGAAAAAAGTGCTATGTCTTTTATATTAACTATCTAATCTAGACAAGTCTCACACAAGAATTGTAAAAAAATGCAATAAAATTATAGAGTGCAAGCTTTCGGTTACTTCTTTTAGAATTAAAAAATATCAACTCCTAATGTTACATTAGTTTAAAGTTAAGCAACAAAATTTGCATCAGATATACATGAAATTGAAGCTCTAGGTTTCATCGATTTATAAGTGGTTTTAGTTGCTTAACTTTAAACTAACGTAACATTAGAAGAACTTAATATTTTTTAATTCTAAAAAAAGTAACGGAAAGCTTGCACTCTCTAGCTTTATTGCAATTTTTTACAATTTTATATGACACTTGTCTAAACTAGATAGTTAGTATAAAAGACATAGCCCGTTTTCTAGTATTTTCTTGAGAAATAGTTGAAGACGTCGATAAATTCAGTTTATTGAAGCGTTACGATCTAATATTGTGGTTTCCTTCATATTTGGGTATCTAAAATAATTTCTCAAAGTTTGAAACAAATCCGTGATCAGGATCTGTGATACACTCCTTCTAAGTAGTAGACAGTAACTAACTGTAGGAGAGGGTCAGACCTCCGGACCACGGATTTTGCTAAAACTTTGAGATATGTATTTGGATACCAAAACATGATGAAAGATGGAATATAAAACTCTAACGCTTCGATAAGCTCGAGTTACCGACATTTTTAGTTGCGTTCTAAGGAAATATTGCAAAAATTACTCGTTTTTATTTGTTTCTTATTTAGTTTGGATAAAACATACATACAATTGTAAACAATGAAATCAAAACTAGAGAGTGCCAACTTTTTGTTGCATTTTTCAGAATTGAAAAATATTGAATCTATCGAATGTTGTGCTAGTTTAAAGTTAAACGTCAAAAACTCGCATATAAATCGATGGAAACAAGAGCATGTCTATTTTAATGTATTTTCATTGTTTAAATATTTTCAATAAAAAAAATTTCGGAAAGTTTCTAATAAGAAATACAAGAAGTTCATAGTAGCTTGAATATTAGGGGTTGCATCCCTTATTTTTTAGAGGGAGAAATTGTGTTTTTCAAGCATAATTTTATCACCGAAATTCAGAAAATAATAAAAAATGAATTAAATATTATTTTTCGTTACGTATTGCACATTTCTTTTTGACGAGATCCTAAAGTGGGTAAACTACCCCTAACACTGATAAATTAACTATATTGTTTCAACGATTAGTGTTTTCTTTAAAATTTACATACATGGGTTCTTGAGGTTGTTGATTACAAATCTGTCGTTAGATTTGAGAAATTCAAAATGGTATTTTCTATATGGCAGAAATAATTTCTAGAAATATTTTTAATTTTACGAATGACATACTTAATCATTTATAACAATTGACAACTAAAAAGTTGTAAATATCAGATTAATTCAAGTTTATGTGTAATTCATAATTACTTTCTATACTAGCTTACCTAAATTTTCATATTCATTTTTAGGGATATAAGGTACGATTTAATAACAATTTTATCACTTCATTATTCAATAACCAAAGGATATAGTACCGGGAAACAGGAGAATCAACATTATTTTATTTGAAAAGATTATCAAATGTACATATTCATATTATATGAATGGGTAGTTTAAAAATATATTCAAATCATTGTGTTTGTATGTAATCAAAAGTTCATTGGTTATATATTTCACAGTAATGGTATTCATGGAAAAAATGTTGAAAACAGAGCGACTTTTTACACCATGCACATGTTATAATCACTCTTTTGCCACAAATGTCGCATGTAACAAAATTAGAATTAAAGCAAAATTTTTTGGATTTTCAACTTTCACCGGTCGTTCATCAGTGTAACCTGCAGCGTACCAAGCATATTTAAATAAATTTTTTAACCTGGGACTTGATAACTGATTATGTACTAATGAGTGCATTATTATTATATTATTTCTGTCATGCACGTTAAGATCTTCACTGCTTAGAAATATTACATCTGAAAACGTTCGAACAAAGTTCTTCCAGATTCGGAAACCGTAGACATCAAGTGGTTGAAGTTCACATGTCGTTCCTTTTGGAATTTGTAGAAGCATTAATGTTTTATGCTTTGGTTTAACTTTATAAATGGTATTTTGGCAGTCACTTCTCCATGAATCAAGCAGTAGATTACTTGTTATGGTAGTATATGGAAAATATACATATTTTGCCCAAGCTTCAAAATGTTCATTAGTCAATTTACCTGATTTCGATGCCACGACGTAAACATTTTTTGCTTTGAATAAATTTCTTTCAATTGCTGGTCCAAACCCTCTCTTTGATTCTTGTAGAACTAAAAACACTGGTGAGAGAAGTTCTCCCTCGGCAGATACAGTAGGTTGAATTGTGTAAGAGTGGGTTGTGGAATGTACTGAATGAACTATACATTCTACATTTTTATCTCCTTTAGTATTGAGAGTTCGACCACCGTGTATTTCGTATTTAAAACCACTTTGGTCAGAGTTATAAACACGTTTTTCACCATATTTTTTTATTACATTTTTTACTTTATTCCGAAATTCTTGCTTTTGTTCTAAACGTTCTTCCGAATCGTCTATTGATGTTTTAGAAATAACTTTCGTTACTTTTCGCGAAACGATGTTATATCGTCGTTTAAATTTATATAGTCAATGTACAGAAGCTTGAAATTTTTCGAAGTTTATCTCTAATGATTTTTCTTTTGCCATGCACCTTATATCAATATCATGAATAGGTATTCTCGTCGATCTGGCGACGTTAAATTTTTGCAAACAGTGTTCCGCAATTTTTTTCAATTTGTCAATCCTACTTCCTCCCGTTTGCACTTGATCTCTCCCCCTATACAGTTGACTTTCTGTTTTTAACTTTTTGAATTGATTTTGAACTGTTGTAAATTTTTTCTTGTTTTTGCCATCTAACCAATACTCTACAGCTTTCCTCTTGTAGTCATAACTAATAAACTCTGGTTTGCTGCTGCATTGATTTCTATCGTTAGTTTCGGATGTTACCATATCTTCCACATTGATATCTTCGTGTAAATCATCTGCAGGTATATCATCGTAGGGTTCGTAGGTATCATCGTAATATATTGATTCTTCAGTTTCTTCGTAAATATTTTGATCGTTCATACTAGATACTATAATATTATATACTATATTAGCGACATTTCTTTCAGCGTCATTTACGGGTAATCTTTTTTCTTGATCTTGAAACATACTGTTTAAAATAAATAGAACATTCATCGCATTCACCAAATTAATTTTTTTGGAAAATCTTTCTTTTCTTCCTTTAGATACGCTGAATATGACTGTGAAGCTGCAAAAGTTTTAGTTATTTATAGAGTTTTTGAAATCCATAACAATATAGAAATGTATAAATAGAAGGCAAAGTAAGTGTAAAATGTATTCGATCACCTAAAATTTTCAGTAAAAACAATGTATTTCATATTTTTTAACAATAAGAGTATGGCAATTAGCTTTTGCTTGTTAGTCTGCTAGAAATTTTTAGTATGTTATTAACATGTTATACTATTTCATTAGCATTAGATATTTGCAACACATTATTAAAAATGAAGCATTATTTTTTGTTCCATAGATAAGAATACTTTTTACTTTTTAAATGAAAAATTTTGCAATTCATTCGATAAAGGGTTAAATAACTAGTCATATATCATAATTAAGGGTGATAATAATTATAAAAATATAATGTTTACATAACTTATATCAGAATATAATTTTTACTATTCTACTAATCATCATTCAATTTTCGTCAAATAATTATGAGGTATGTTGCCACGGTCAGTCGTGCCGACGTCGGCGATAACAAAGTAATTAAGTGCTTTGTTATCTAAGACAAAAGATGGCGTCTCGATGCAGAATTAGAGCTGTATCGAGAGCATGATTAGCAAGCCTAGGGAGAGAACCTAGCAGACTTGTTCTGGTTGTTGTTCGGTTGTTGACTGAGAAACCCGCGCCAAAACCCGGCTTCGCGAGATTGCGAGTAGACAACATGCCGTTGTTAGTTGTTGTATCGCGGACTGAACCTCAGAGAGTACATGCGAAGTGCTCTGAGGCTGAAAGTGTAATTCGCGTAAAGTAATATAGCGTTCTCATAGTGGTAAAGGACGCGATGCATAACAAGAACATACGGCAGGCTTGTTTCACCAGTCGTATGATTTATCGCTAGTATTCATCATGTGCGCTTGTCATCCAGCCTTTGTAGAGAACAGTTGAAGGAGCGATATTTGTGAGAAAGCCGAATTCGACGAAAGGTAAGCGTGCACGCATTTATCGCGCCGCGAGTTACTTTCGCGTAACCGCTGTTCACAATCGTCGATAACTAGACAACGGCATCCGTTAGGCGTTATTGCGCGGAGAGATTGTCTATAGAAAGAGTGCAGGTTCTGAGCATAAGTTCATAAAAACTTATGTAGAACTTATATCGAAAGAGTTACTTGAATTCAGCTTGCTGGCGGTTTATAAACAGCTAGTGCGCGCAGGTAATGACAACAAAATAACGCTACGCCTGCCCTCTCTCACACTCTAGTGTGTGTGTATCGCGCAACGAGCGCGACTATCTCTGAAGACAATTGCCGTGTAGTACGGCAAGTACGCAATGTAGAATACCATGTACGTGCGGCGTATATTACCTCACGAATATGGCGAATAATAGAATAGGCGAACGTCAGTTGCCGGAACAGCTGACGTTACAAATGATGTATTGGCGCATCGCTAGTTAGGATTGACAAATATTGTATTTTTACCTTTTTAATTTATTAAACCTAACCTATCTTTATTTACATTTAATTTGTTGAGTTGTCATTTCGCATTCCAACCATTCCCCGTTCCCCGCCGCCTCCGCGGTCGATGCACAAGCGAGAATAGTGCATCGTGGTGAACTGAGCAGCCGGCACACGAAATCAGTGACTAGAGATTTGTTCGAGTCACTGGTAAGAAATAAAAGCGCGAGATACCTTCTCGCGTATTCTACAGTAAAACACCAGATTAAATTCGCAATTGATCGACGTTGTAGCGTCGGCGACTTAATCTGGCCTTATGGGTCAACGAATGATGAACGGAAAGGCCCGGGTTCGAATCACTAAATTGCATAGGCGAAAGTATAATAAAAACCACCCCGTCTCAATGTCATACATATATTTTTATAATATAATACATATGTTATAATAATATTATTATTATTATTTGTAAAATCATATTAATTGAAAATGATAGTGCCTTATCAAAGCTTCACAATTTTCACAACACTGAAAAACTTGATATACTTGATATATTAGATATTTTTCGTAAAATTAATGAAAAACTTGATATACTTGATATACTTGATATTTTTCGTAAAATTAAAAATATTTCTCGAAATTATTTCTGCCACATAGAAAATACTATATTGAATTTCCCAAATCTAATGACAGATTTGTGGTCAACAACCTCAAGAACCCATGTATGTAAATTTTAAAGAAAACACTAATCGCTGAAACAATATAGCTAATTTATAAATGTTAGGGGTAGTTTACCCACTTAAGGATCTCGTCGAAAAGAAATGCGCAATACATAACTCATTTATTTGTTTACGCAATTAGGAAAAATAATATTCAATCCACTTTTTAGTATTTTCTGAATTTCGAGGATAAAATTATTCTTGAAAAAACACAATTTCTCCCTCTAAAAAATAAGGTATGCAACCTCAAATCTGCAAACTAGTACGAATTTCTTGTATTTTTTATTAGAATCTTTTCCACCTTTTTTTATTCGAAAAAGTTCAGTAGAAGTCGAGATATTTTGTGTAACGGGCGCTGGTATAAGGTCCGAATAATTATATATACAACGTCGCGAGATTCGAATCTCGCGCGCTTATTCGGATAATGATTGATAGCGCGCCGCGCGGAGCTCAAATAAGACAAACGGAGAAGAAACAGACGATGACTAGCAGTCATCCGGCGGCGTCGCTAGTGGCTCTCTGGGGCAGGTGCTGGGAACGCCCGGGCTCGCCCGAGCCGCGTTCGGGTTCCCCTCGGTCCACTCGCTGATGGTTGGCGGCTCTCTCATCTGCTCCAGGCGCTCGGCGCGGAATTCCTCCTTCCGCTCTCCGAGCGTGTGAAGAGCCGCCAGGATGGTGCCTTCGACACCGGGGCCGAGGTTGAGGCCGAGTATTCCGGCCATCGCGCGCTCGAGCGCGTCCACCGATATTTCCACGACCTGAAACAAACAAGGTGGTTCGGATGAGGCAGGGAGACTGGGGTGAGAGTTGCTCTCGGACACGCTCACAGGTAGGACGCGGACAAAGATCTTTGGCTGGGTTGAGGAGAAGCGCTACGTTTTACGGGGACGACCGCGTCCCTGCTTAGGTTGTGGAGGTACAGTGTGTCCCGGGGATGTTGGCTGGGACGGACTGCCTCTCGCGAGTCGCCCTCCGGGGGGTCTTCCCCGTCCTTTTCCCGGAGGGATTGGCGCGGGCGGTGCTGCCGGGAGATCGAGTGGGTCTACCACCACTGCTCGATCCCTCGGAGGTCTGCCGCGCCTTCGTTGCGGGAGATTCGGCGCGAGCGGTGCGGTAGGAGGATCAAGTGGGTCTACCACCACTTCTCGATCCCCCGTGGCCCCGCCGGGTCACCTCGCCGGTGTCTCTTCGCTACCACCTCTTCTACTTGTCCCCCGTCGCCCACCAGCCGGTATGTGTTCAAGCCAAGGACGTCCGTTATCCAATACGGACCTTCAAATTTCGGTGCTAGCTTTACTGCGACGCCCTTGGTGGCTGATGATAACGGGTGACTTCGCTTCCACACTCGATCGCCCGCTTTGAAGTTTCGCTCTCGCCGGCCGGTGTCATAGTATCCGGCCTGGCGTTGCTGAGCTTCTCCTGCTCTAGCTGCCGCTTGCTCGTGCAGTTGTGGAAGAGCTTCCATCCGCTCCTTCCACCGAACCAAACTCTCCTCTTGAGCCGGGGTATCTGCCGCTACCTTCTGCCGCCTCCGCTGGGTTCCAGGTGCCTCTGATTGCCTCCCATAGAGTAGCAAGGCTTGACTCATCCTCGTAGAACTCTGCTCAGCCGTATTCATGGCGAAGAGAAGTTCCGGAAGCTTCTCATCCCATGTGCTATGTCGCTCCT
>JAWWEQ010048906.1:0-14766 GCA_035583055.1 Torymus tubicola | reverse complement strand
TATAAAGCGAGAGAGTAGCAACGACGATGAGCGACCTCGAGCATATACGTCATCAGCACACAGCCACTTGTTAGGATCCCCTCTATTACTCGCTTCTCTCTCTCTCTCTCTCTCTCCCTCTCTCTCTCTTTCTCCCTCTTCCACCAACGACTTATAACGCTTTGCATAATTTTTCCCCGAAAGCGCGTGCTGGCGACTGGCCAGCCGGCAAGATATCTCTCACACCATCCGCGCGACGCGAGGTAGAAAAAGCATACATACGAGCCATGTAGCAGTAGTAGTAGTAGTAGTAACACGCGAGCGCCGATTAAAAATATAAATATCGGCCGCGAGGAGTATCAAGCGCGAGCTAAATTATCGATATTTATTATCTGTTGTTTTTACCCTGCCATGCTGCTCTATACGCGCGTTATACTGTATAACAAGCTTTTTCTGATTTACCCTTTATTGTGTGCGCGATGCGGTACCCGCGACAGGAGTGCGTTATTCAACACGCGCCAGTTTTACCTCTGTACTGCGAGATATTCTGTTCGACACATTTTTTTTTCGACATTGCTCATATATTTACTGTGATTAACGTTTATGGTTTACTTGCAGGGGGTAGTTATCGTTAATTATGTAGAGCTTCTTAAACGAATGCATATACATGTATAATGACTTAAATTTTTTTGTTTTCCATTGCCATGCTAAGCTGTTAATTTGCAAGATCGTGAACACCTTTTCCGTTGCTGTTCAAAATTTTTTCTTTTTTTTAGTTTTAAAGAAAAATCTGTACTGTATAAATTTTATATTTGACTCGAATTTCAGTCTAAACAATTCATTGAATTTAGAATCTCTTCTATGAATCGAGTCTTGAGGCAATTTATTCATATATTTGTTTTCCAAACATCATAAACTTCGATCCGCATACTCTTATAATTTGTTTGTAATTCTCTGAATAAAAATACCCCAATAGCCTCGTGGAATTTGAATTACTCAAATTTCCATAATACATAACTATAGCAATGTGACGAATGCTTTAAAAAATTTAACAATCCTCGTTTTTAATCCATACTATGAAGTGAAATCTCAGTATTCAATATACATAAAAAAAATATATGAGAATTGCCGCTATGTATATACCGAGAACATTAAATAAACGCCACAATAATGTTCATTTAAAATATATATTAATTAGTCTAATTGAATTTAAAAGCCATGCTCGTCGAAGCTCATAAAGTTGAAGGGAAAATAAAAATAATGAAAAAACACGCAGTCGCAATAAATCCCATCCTCATCCATAAAAGCTACACTCCTCTTAATCCTATAATAAAGCCCGAAGCCGTCTACCTCCCCGTGCACTCATAAAATTTCATAAATCTCCCAAGCACGACAATCGAACAGCCGTCAATACTCCGTGCGCGCACGCTATATAACGCTATGCGATCGGGTAAAAAAAAACAACAAAAGCCTCTCTCTCTCTCTCCCTCTCGAACCGGCGCTTGGCTATTTTTACGCGGCTACATCGTCTCTATATACCGTTCCTTCATTCGATTAAAGCGGCTCGCCAGAGTAGCCGTACATCATCATTAGAAATTTATGACCCTTCCGCGACGCAATTTGCATTTTACCATGCGCGCGCACTTATATATACGCGAGAGAGAGAGAGAGAGATCGAGAAGCCTGCGATGCTCTGAGCAAACACAGTACTACAGAGGGATCGAGTATGAACCATGGATCGTACGGGATCCTTATATAGGGAGGGATATTCTTCTTTTTTCTTTTTTGAAGAAAGGGGGGAGAGCTATCGATGCAATTGTAGCTGAGTACGGGAAGGTCGGGGAGGGAATAATGAGAGAAGGACGGGCTTGCCGAGGTCAAGTGCGCCGATGCACATGATTCACTTTAGGCTTTGGCTTTTGGATTTTCTTTTTTCTAAATGTGTAGGGGAGATTTGCGCAACTTGCGTGTGATTATATTATATGTTTATACATTTTTCATCTCATGTCAATCTTTCGAGAAACAATTTACATTAATAGAATAAACGATTATCTGTGTAATTGTATGGGAAAGTGAAAAATATTTTTGTACAAGTAACAAAATTAAAATTTCCGCTGATTGTAGATAAGAGGATAATTATTGAAACACATGATAAAAGTTGAGACAGGAAAAATAGGAAAAAAGTAAAAAATTACACAAGACCATTGGACATTAGTATATAATGCTTAGTTTCGTAAGAATCAAAACTATACTTTGTTTTATTAATTGTCTCGGAAGTTATTAAGATGTCTGAATCTCGCGGGAGAAATACGATGACATTTATGAATCAGACGTTACTTATCGCTACAGCGATGACCTTACATACATTTCCATCCACTTAATTTTAAATGAAAGCCATTTTGGCTAATAGCAAAGTTGGTCTATAATATAACATCTTACATTTGCAAAAGTACCATATACATAATTCCTACATGTAATATTGATAGTACCAACTTTGGTAGTTCATAAAAATGAATTTTGAATTATTTACAAGATGCACTTACACCGTTATGATTTACAATATACTAATAATTGCAGCTTCTTTTCTACTTTTCGTACAACAAGAATTAATTACATGTAAACCCGTAAAGGAAGTAAAAAAAATCGCTTGAAAAGAATCATTTTTTTTAAATTAAATACAGTCAATAGAAAGTATATAAATTTGATTAATACACTACAACTTGTCAACGTTTCCATTCACTCTTAATTGTATAAAAATCGGCTAAACGAGCAATCTAAATATCCAATTTCCTTCGTCCGCAACCGACAAACACTAGTTTAACGGCACCCGTAACCGCAAAGCCCCAAAAGCTCTATATACCCGCAAAATGAGCAACGTCCTCTCAATTACCTTCTCCCCCCTCCCTCCCCCTCTTCCCCCTTTACACACGCACGAGTGAACGAAAATGCATCGCTCATTACCCGCGCGCGCTGGTGGCCGACTAATTTTACAGCCGAACACGCCAGCAGTAGCGGTGTGGCTAACTAATCCCACTTAATAAATCTCGCGAATGGAGTACGCGTATACGCGCGGAAGTTTGTTTATCCGCGCGAACGCGCCGAGGATTATGCATCAAAATAAATTCGCGGAGATCATCGAGCCGTCTATACGTTTATACGTATGTGTGTATACAGGAGGATAGCTGTGGTGTGTATAAAATAACTACTTTTTTTTTTAACGATTTCGTGGTTATTATGGTCGAGTTGCTCGATTATTATAATATATACTTTTTTTATTAAATAAAGAATTTATAGTCTGTATAAAGAGTAAATATAACTATATATGTGTGTGTGTGTGCTACCAGTGGTTACACAATTTTTAAGAGGCACGAGTATTTCAGCTTTGTGATTATTCCTGAGGAGGAAATTTTTTTTTCCAATAGCAAGCCCGAAGCACGCGGGAGTTTGAAAATTCTTGACGGCAAAAATATACCAACCGCCATCGCTGGAAAGTCTACTTTCCACGGCGTACGATCGAAATTGCAGAAAGCACAGAGAGAGAGAAAGAGAGAGAACGTGGTCCGCTTGTTATTCGTTCAAAAACCATTCTCCAAACATTCTTCTCTCTCTTTCTCTCTCTCTCTTTCTCCCCCTCTCTACTTCCCTAACGCACCACGAATTTCCCTAAACGCCAAATGACCTTAGCGCGTTCTATTTTTCCGCCTTAGAGAAACATTTATATATATACACACACACGCTCGAGTTGAAGCTGAAACCGCACTGATATACGTACATGTTATATATCCCTTCCCCCTATACGCGAGAGTTAATGTCCGCGTAAACGTTTCTTTTCGCGCTCCAAATAAATCATAGCCTATATACGTGTAAGCGCGTGTATATATATAGGGAAAAGACACACGCGCCTGCGCGTATATATATGCCTCAACTCTCTATTTATTATTTCACTCGGTTCGAGCGCGTATACGCGCGCGTATATACGTTAGGCGCCTCCGACATCGTGGTTGCTTGTCAAGTGACGCAAGGCTTACTACTACTGTATACTACTGAACAGGTGCAAGACCTGATTATACCAATTGAGAAAGGATGCGTGAGTCTCGTTTAACGTACTTTATATACTAAAGTCCTTTTACGGATGATCGCAGCTGAGGAGTCAAAGGATCCTTTTGCAGGTAATGGGGATTAACGGGAAAATACTAGGAAATGCTTCTATAGCGGGATTAAGTTTTTTTTTATTTGGTACAAGGTAATTTTCCAATTTTCACGAGTATGAAACGTTGGAGAATTGCCTTCGAAAGCGACACGTACAAAGATAACGTGTGTCTGGTTAAACTCTGGGTTTAAGCACGGTTAATTAAACTCGACATGTACACGATATCAAGAGGGCCATTAATAATTTCAAACGATGAAATATTCGAAATAACCATATACAATCCATTATATATATTCTCATTACTATTTTAGCCACTCTGTTATTGATGACATTATTATTTTAGCTCGAGCGAGGGGAATTAAAGCCGAAAGAAAATGTTTTTTCAAACTTAATGCTCTCTTAATCTCTGGTAAACTACGTCGGTTACCCGCGCGTTAAAATAGTGTGTAGACAAATTTCGAGCATGTTGAAACTATTTGTCTTTGAGCTTGTGTACATGCTCTCCTTGCCCCCGCGCTCGCGCGCGATTGTTGCAAGCTCTCAAGTTGAATTTCAGTTTTCATTTCGTCACGCGTAAAACTAGCTTTTACCAGTATCTTTTTTTTTATCTTTTCCTTTTAAATTTTCGTCAAATCATTTTTCAACTATAGCAACATACTATTTCTCTCAAGGTAACTCTAATCTAAAAATTTGTTTATATTTTTCAACAATCTTTAGCATTATTATTCAGTTTATAAAAGTATTTGCACAAAGCTCACGAACGATAAATTTATTGTTAAAATAACGCGTGTTTAGAAAGCTCGCGCGGAGCATCGGACGATGGTTGCGCAAGAATTAAGGTTATAAACCTTCCCAACTGTCTAGAGCGTGTTCAACATAAAATTCCTCACCCGACGTTCACAGCTAAAATCACTTAATTTTCGATATATATTTATATATATATTTTTTTTTCAAGCCACACTTCTTTTAAATAATCACTATAATAATTCTCCAACAATACCACGCACGTTAAATATATATATGTATGTACATGTATACATAAAAGCTCAAACGAATTATTTTTCCCCTCGAAAAATCGGTACAGCAGGTAACCATGATCGTTAAAACCTCAAGTAAAAAGCAGGTGAAACCCAATCCGACAATAATTCCAATGTTACACTATTGTAGAAGGGCCAAGCTTCGTTCTGCCACGGACAGCATGGGCATATCAGCAGAGGGCGGTAGCCGCGTTTCCAACGGCCAATACGTATAACACACACATAGCTACCCAAGCGCGCGCGCGCGTGTCGAAGTTTCGAGCCGGCGTAGCAATCAAGGATCACGTATACACACACACACATACACAAAAAAGCCGCAGTACAAGTAGTAGTGGTTCCTGCCTCTTGGCAATTATTATCTCTTGTCGATTTTTTCCTCCGACACACTGCTCGGCACAATACACGCAACGCGTTCGATCAAAAAGACAAACCGATTCTCTCTTCTCTTCTTAACTCGACTACACACACAAGAGAGAAAGAGAGAGAGAGAGAGAGAAAGTATAAGAGTTAGCGAGCTTTCGAGCGCGCAAGCTCTTGTCGCGCGGGCGCAGCACCGAACTACTGTGCTCTCGCGCGCGCGGCTTCTCCGCGGCCGTAGCCGCCGCCGCGGCGGCGGTGCTACTCTCTCGCCTCCTCCGCGAGAGTCAGGGTGCTGCTCCAGGAATAGAAACGATCCGAGAGCGAGAGCGAGCGAGAAAGAGAGAGAGAGAGAGTATAACGCAATGCGTCGGGGCTTGCGGGCGAAACGTGACGGCGTGCGGCCGAACGGGAGCGTGTTTTATATTAGGCTTTTCGAGAGCGTGCGCGCGCGTTGAGCGGGGAAAGAGCAAGAGAGAGAGAGCGAGAGAGAGTTTTAACGGGGCGAGCAAGCGCGGGCGACGATGACGGCCGTTTTGACAGTCGCGAATGGCCGGACGTCGACGCACGTGGACACGTCGGTGAGAAGAAGCTGCTGCCGCTGTCGCGTCAGCGACCTTTTTAACAGCTGCGAGATGGACGACATACGAAGCTTTTCGCTTCTTCCTTGTCCCTGCTTGCACGTGCTGATTTTCTATTGTTGCTTGACTGCCTCATCTATACAAGCAATTGCTTATTTACACTATGAGAAAGGGATGCAATGGTTTCGTTATATATGCGCCTATGGAATAATAATGGGCTATTTCAAAGCGAGAAATTTAGTTCAAGTATATATATGAGGTTTTTCGTTTTTATTTCTTTACTTTCATTTTTTTTTTTGTTCGTACGATGTTGGCAGGGAGAAGTAGGTTTTAATGCGCGGAGCGAGATGATTTTTCGGTGCAAAATTGATGGCGCGACACCTGCGACTCTCATACCTCGTGCTTACGAAAGTGGGTGAAGTCCATGACGCCACTTTCTGCGTATGTGTGTGCAAACGTCATAGGATCGTTGAAAATTTTAGTGACTAGCGTTCCGAAAACCTCGATACTATCGTTAACTTCCAGAGCTTTCAATATATATATACATATATATGGTATCGAAAACGTTATGGTATACAATAAAGGGCTGATTTACGAATGCCAATGCGTATAAATGATAGTTAGATCGAAGCACTTATATATGTTACGCGAAGTATCGTGGCTCTTGATTGGCTGATTTACGAGTTAATTTTCGATTTTCAGTGTTATATTCGGCACGTGATCGCACACGATTTATCGCCGTTGCCGATGCACTACACTATTTCTGGATGATGCACTTCTTTCTGTTTCCGTTATTTTTTTTCTTCTCTCAGCGTTGACTTTAGACAGATGTTGATTTGACACTATTAGACACTTGCACAAATACACTATGTGTTCGAGCAAAGTCTAATATTGTGTTGAATATGCGTTGTATATTTTAAAATGTTTTTAAAAAACTGTTTTAATATCTCAATTTCATTCATTAAAACAACTATCATGTGCGAAATTTTCATTCGATGATAAACGTAACCCTTTCGTTAAATTTTCCCAGTATATATAAAAGTATCGCGACGTTGATTTAAATATTAACCCCGCATACGCTTTTAAATTCAGAGGCACAAAATAACGGATAACATAAACCGATATGTAAAAAGAAACCGTAAATCCCGCACGAGAATGACAAAAATATGTATAATTATACTTATAATAATAATTGTGCGAAGAGTTATAAACAGTGCGACGACAGCGAGGGCGCGTATAGATATGCGTTGCCGCGCGCAGGTGGTGCGGAGCACTGGCCCTTCGGCGTATATCCCGCGCATATATACACGGTGGCTTCGCTTATCTTAATCCCTCGCTAATCCATTCACGTTGATACCCCGTCATTCATTGTGCTGCCGCGATGAGAAGGTGCTTTAACCTTTTCCCTCGCACCGACCAAGCGATATTCTCGATTTTCTCTTCCTTTTTTTTTCTTTCAGTTTTATATATTTTCTTATTTATTTTGCGTATATTTGATTGTAATGGTCCCGTGTATATTACGGTTATACCTTTGAATAAATAAGGAGAAATTTGTGTGTTTTAAAGCAAATTAATTCTCTTAAAAATTAACATAATCCTTAGAAAGCTTTAAAGATTCAAGTGGTAATGAAAAAGTTTTCAAGTTTCCGCATTAAACGAGATAACAGAGTAATGGAGTAAAATTTTGAATGTTTAATTAAAAACGCAGCTTTGCATGATTTTACACAAATTTAAACGTGGAATTGTACGTACACCTTTAAAGCTGTAAAACGTCACGCACAGTTAAATACAGCATACACCATCTATTAAAAACTTTTCAAATGCATGGTTCTCGTTGAATTCTTACAAGAACCCCACATTCTTTAAATGTCTGCAAAAACACTTTATACCAATTACAAATTACAATAACCGCAAAGGAAGAAATAAACCACTGATTAGCAAGGCGCAACGATTGAATTAATCAAAGAATCATAAACGCTCAGCTGTCTCTAATCTACTTACAAACTAATCCAATAACCCGAGCAAATTAAAAAAAAAACCGCGTACGTATATAGATCTTTGCACAACGCATATATAGAAATTCGATCGCGCCACCCGCAGAAGAGAGAAAGTTTTCCCGCACCGCACGTGTATCATGGGCTACACGCGCGTGTGTGTTACGCGCCTTATCAGCCGGCGCACTTTATATTATGCGGGAGTCTCGCGCGGCCTGGAATAGAACTGCTACTTAAGATATCCTTTTTGAAAGCGCTCCAAATCTAAAGTTATGCGATTGAGATAGTCGCGTGCAAAAAGAGGCATAACGAGAGGATCGGCGAAGAGAGGAAAAGGGAAAGAGGAGATGGCGAAGCTTAGGAGTTTTGTGTATATATATATATATATATATATATATATAGCTAACTCGTGCATGTGGGTTCCGATCTGTATAGAGAACTTTAAGAGTTTTAAAAAAGAAATGACGCAGGTATGTAAGGGTTGGAATAACTAATTACGAGGAATATTTATATATATATGTACGGAAATCAGTGTTTTTCGAAGCACAATGACAGGGGTATTAGTTGGACCTATCAAGAACTTTGTACAGTTGTCGGTTGCAGTGAAAGTTAAATGGAAAAGCGCCTTATAGACTTGAGCTTTCGTTACGGACCACGACAACGGGATCAACGAAGCAGAAAAATGAATCAAAGTTTACAAGAAGATAGAGTTATTATTTTCTTTATTAATAAACGAACGAAACCTGTTTTATATATATACGCAAACTAATTAGTAAAATTACGCGAAAATTGAGTATATAACTATGCTAATTTCATGCACTGATATTTTAACGTCAGTTTGCTTCTCGTCCAGTAATAAAAGAAAAATAGCAATTTTCACGGGAACCTTTTGCTCTGTGTAACGGCACAAAAACAGGACTGAACTTTTAAGATCTTTTATCCTTCATCTTCCATGCTTTAGTATTTTCTGACTGGCTCATTTTTCTTTTGATGTCCAAGATACTTTATTACTTTTTAATTAAATTTCAGGTTCATTGAGAATTGAAAATTCCGAGAGCGCGCTATACATATACGATATAAATTCATGAAGAAGACAGCACCAACGACATGATACATATATAAAAAAAAAAAGAAAAGTAAAATAAAATCCTTCTCTTAGAGACGTTTTATTTTGTTGTTATACGAAAATACTTCCCTTCTTCATCTTCTCCTGATACTGTTGCATTTTGTTGTTCGAGCCAAGTCGCTCTATCAACTAAACTGCAAAATCCATTCTCTTCTCCTCCTTCTCCCCCCGTCGCGACTCCTCGCTCTTTCCATTCCACGATTTGTCTTCGTCCGAGAGAGATCTCGCGACTTTCCGCGTCCCTTTATATAAACACACACGCACACAGCAGTAGCAGCAGCAGCAACGGCGCTTCGGCCCCTCATTGATTGCTGTTTACGTAGCTTCAATTCTAAATTTGTCGTCGCATAAAAATAATTTCGGGTCTTCTCTCTCTTTTTCTCTCAAGCTGCTGCTGCTGCCTGGTACCAGAGAAGGGGCATTATTTTGGAATCAGAGAGAAAAAGTGGATCGTGACAGCTCATCAACGGTACTGACATTCGCTGAAATTGATATTGTAGAGAGCTGCGTATACATATATATATACGCGCGTAAGCTTCGTATTTTCTTTTTGATTTTTGATTTTTTTTTTCCTTCACAATGTGCTGAGTGGCAGATAAACGCGAGCCGTTTAGTCGTTGTCATCGATGTTACTTTATATCCAAGTATAATTATGCCAAGTTACTTCTTAATAGCTTCCTCTCGTCTAACATATGTATATATATGTTTATAAAACTACTTTTGATTATACTCTTTCGCTAATACGTATACACATGACTTACGACACGCTATAGATATTGCAATAATTTTTCAGCCAACGCAACGAGTGAATAAATCCTTTACATAAACATATATATATACCAACTGAGAGTACCCGTGAAGCTTGCGTCCACCGTACAGGTTGACTATTCCATATCTATACCGTGTGCACGCACAACTCAAGAGTCAAGGGGGGAAAAAAAAGCTGAATACAAAGCCCTCCCACTCCGCGCACTCGACACGAAAAAATACCTCCGAGTCGCGCGTAATTACGCCTCGCTAGTCCTAAATCACGCGCTCGCGTCTAACGACCTCCGCCTCCTCCTCCTCCTCCGAAACTCCGAGTCTCTCTCTCTCTCTTTCTCGCGGATAAATTACTATCAACAAATCAAAAAGGCAATACGCCGTAAAGGCGCAAAATGAATACGACGAAGGTGCAGCAAGAGAGAGAGAGAGAGAGAGAAGCAAGCAAGAGAGCGAGCATCGTAAACTGTCAATATATTTTCGGCTCCGCTCGCGCCGCCCATAAATTCCCGTTTTACACTCGCGCGCGTTCAAGCGGGCAAGGGCTCCCTCTCGTAAAGCCGAGCTTTTTATCTCGCGCCCAGTGAAGAAGGCGGGAGAGGAGGGTATATAGAGACTACGCGAGGATGAGGAGGCGCGAGTATATATATATATATATATATGCGCAAGGTATAGCTTGACGAGATGCCACTGCTCTGCGGTCCTTATTGCCGAGGTGCGGATCACTTTCTGCACGACTCGCAACTAATATTTCTGTTGTTACAACAAAAAATTAATCAACTGCAGTTCAAAGCATTGGAGAAAAGCTTATACACTTCTTTTGGATTGCCTAATTGGCTGGCGTTCGTTGTTCTGTAAGGGTTTAGCATTGAAATGGAATTCGTCAAAGGAAAAAGTGTATACATACGTCCTTGGAAAAAGCATAACTCTATAAGGATTTAAATAAATTACTTGCAAAAGCAGAACGCAGTTGCAAGTCCTCTATTTTTCGTACTTTAAATATTTTAAAATAAAGGTGAATTCTATTAAAGAAGTATAAGTACATACATATATCCGGTGCTCTACCTATCATACATATACAAGTTTCATTCGTGTTCATTGAGTATAAGGAGCAAAGAGAATTTTGTATATAAAATACACACACTTAATCAATTATATTTCACGCTTTATTTTGCACAGTTAAAAACGATGTCATACAGCTGAAGATTAAACTGTACTTTTTTGCTTTTCATTGAAAATAAATACACTAAAAATTTAAAGCTCTCGCATCGACTGTTGAAATGAAAAACCACTTGTTTGTGCACAGCATTTATATAAAAGAAAGAATATAAGCAAAGACATTAATTAAAGTGAAAAGCGTCGTCAAATTTGTACAAAAAAAAAGTATTAAAACGTTCCAAAATGAATAATATAATACTGAAGGCAGAATGATTTTTACACTTGTACAACGATCAAATGAGAGCTATATATTTATATAACCATTAGCAAGATACATTTCATCACGGCTTCATCATCAGCTCGCAACTCATTCCAACCCTCTCGTATAGGTGTTCGAGCAACAGCCCAAAACTTCAATTAACAGCCAGTAGTATATATGTGAGATCACGGTATACCAGCGCGCACGCCGAGCGAGGTGACGAATAGTCGGCGCGGCAAGAATTCTCGTTCGCCTATTCTTTTTACCGACTATCTCTCCTTTCTCTCTCTTGGTCGCAAGAGCGAGAGCTTGCGACACGAGGGCGCGCCGTAAGTCAGCGACGCTTGTTGTGACGAGGCGAGCGCGCAGATAAATCTTGGAAAGGAAAATCAAGGATGGCTGATTTGTATCGGGAAAAGGTGCCAATGACACGAGGGTCTCTTGGAAACGTGCGTGGATTTAGAAGGGTGGCCGCGAGAAAAGAGATACTTTCGTCAAGTATTTAGAACTGAAAGAGTCTCACATTCGTTATAGTCTTATTTACTACATTTTTTTAGATTCTATAGTATTAGTGTGGCTATGTCTAAATATTTTATTTCTAATTTATACGGTATAGGCCAAAAATATATATCTGTGGCTCCGAGGTATAACGACATAAGTCCATTTTTTTTGAAAATCGGAAACACTTTGGATTTCGTATCTTTAAATGGGCCTTTTTTATTTTAAACTGTCAGTAGTAGCTAACATATTGCCCTAAAGCTACGATATACGGAAAACGTAACAACATAAGTCCATTTTTTAAATTTAGTGCGCGGCATAACAACATAAGTCCAGCACTGATTTATTTTATCCAACCAAATTGAATATAAAAATTATTTTATATAAAATATATACAATAACTAGATAAAATTTATAATTTTACAAACGTTAAGTGCATAAACGTGAGAATTTTGAAAATTAGTTTATAATACCTGTTCTTTTACGAAATAAAAAAAATGCCTTTTAATTTATCGCGAATTCAAGTTGTATTCAAGTTGTATTATTTTTAACATAATTATTTGTTGTTTAATTGTTAATTTTGATCGGAATTCATAATTAAATTAACGGAAATGATCGAAAAATAAACAAGAACAGAACTATTAAATAAGTCCAAGTTCCCGGCATAATGACATAACTTCATACTTTTATCGAGTTTTCACGAAGGAGAAAATGCGTAACTTGGTCATACCACCGTATAAATATTTGTTTTAAATGTGTTAATTGATTAGTACAGTATCGCGCCCTACCTCGTTTATTCCGATCTTATGAAAAGTTCTTAGAAACGCAAAAAGTGGACTTATGTCGTTATGCCTCGAAGCCACAGGTATAAAGATAAAATTGATTTGTTAGAGTGGATTTTTCGATGTAATTGTTTTGAAATAAGTTTTAAATATTTGCTTTTCAAAATGTAACTAAACTTCGAAAAATAATAACAGATAAACAATTTTAACTGTTAACAATGTTTTAACTTAATATCACTTGTAGCTTCTCATCGGAAATTTATTTGAGAGATATTGCGAATCTGATATTTTAATAAACACAGATACACTTGTAGTTTACAATTTGAAAAATATTTTTCAATTCAACTCGAAAATTCCCTATTGGTGCAGCACAGTTAGAGCTACTACTGCACAGCATGTTTTTTTTTACACTGAAACAAAGTCAGTCGCGATAAATTATTTTTACAAAAATCATTTAGTTAATTTATATAGTCGGAGTACATGTAAAATTATCAAAAGACACAACTAAAAATAGAAAGCATCCAAAATACCACGAATGGTTTACAACTTAATTTATTATCCCGGCTATCAAAACAACGAGCCGAAAGTTGTTCTTGGCAATATATACGAATGACGTTTCTTTTTTTCGTTAAAGAAACACTTTTAATTTCTCGCCGAGACGTGCAATTGAGTAATCCAGTATCTGGTGGAAATGGTGGATATCAACTATTTTTATGTGTCGGGAAGTGAATCAACGAATTTTTTTTTTTTCGTGACTGGAAAGAATAGACTGTTTACGAATGCTAAAAATCTGGTTTCCTGGAATTTGTCGATGAATGACTCTGTTTTTAATACTTTCATTGTTACAGAATCTCTAAACATCTCTAAAAATTAAACAGTGTTTTCTCACCATTAAATATTAAAGAGGCATTTAGTGTAAATCAACATGAAATTTGTCAATTCAAAAAATTCTACAACAATGAAATGAGTGTGTGATAAATAATTTGAAATTTTTTGTTTATAATACAATATACTAATATTAATGTCCTCTTTAATCGTACAATGTAGTAATGATGCGATAAAAAAGAAAGCTTTACGAAATGGTAAGCGATCGTTATCGACGTAGAACAGCTGTTCCTTGCCAGTGGTCGGTGCACTTGAGAGATTTAACAGAAAAATGCGCGGGCGGCTTAGCAAGTTTCAGGAATGTACGGTAGAGCGCGCTGGGAACACTTAACTTCTAATTTACGGCGGGAAAGTATGAAAGTGAATGCACAGAAGTAACAGTTCATTTCCTTTAACAATCCTTATCCAATACCATACAAATTATATGTATAATTAAAATTAAAGTAAAATTAAAAACAATTTTATATCCATGCTCCTTCTACGGCTAAATATTAAAAGTCCGCGTCTAGTTTCCACGCTAAAACTAACTTAGCCGTAGAAGAACCACTTTACACAACGATAAAAAGTATATTAACTCACCTGAAAAATCAAGAAGAACGGTACCCACTGATAATATTTAATCTGTCGAGTAAGTCCATCGGTAGCTCCGCGTTCGGAACCCTGCTGCTGAGCTATACGCTGTCGATGCTGATAGTAGATGGTCGAGCCAACCCCTGGGAACGCGACGTTCACTCCGGCGACACCCAGCATCGCACCCGTCACGAAATACGTGCTGTGAATCCAGCAGTAGGCGTTGAACGCCTCGACCGGTATGTCTCTGAAACGTCGAGAGAATTTCGCGCGTTCAGATCGTCGTTCGAATGTGACGCGCTTAAATAGCCACTCGCGACGTTTTCATGGTATTTCGCAGGTATATCAATTCATATTCAAATTTCTGCAAACCAATTATTATGCAAGCTCGACCGCACGCTATTCAACACTCTATAGTCGGAATTTAAGGAAGCTATGTTCAAGTTTCAATAAACTATTTTTCATTGTTTTAATAAAGGAAAAGAGGAAAGTATATAAAAATAATGAAAACATGGTATACTATAATAAATTTAATTTACATAAATATATGCGTAATTTCATGTCAACTGAGCAAGGTGAAAATTTTAAAATTGCTCAAAATTTGTAGGCACTTAGTTTTTTATGAAAA
>JAWWEQ010048905.1:0-14767 GCA_035583055.1 Torymus tubicola | reverse complement strand
ATAATTAAAATAGAACGGAGAAGTCATTTTGCGAAACAAACAGACATCTATCTTGTATCAATTATTGTGAATCTCATAAATCAATAAATAGTGCATTCTATTGGAAACAGCAGCAGTGTATTTTATTTCAACGACCTTCACCAGAGAAAAAAGGTAATAACAAAACCTCATATCAATTAACAACTTGAATAAAAGTATCTTCCCCCAAATCCAAGACTTAACAGTGGTTCCGGTACCGGGAATCGAACCCGAGCCTCCTGGGTGAGAGCCAGGTATATTCCGGTACCGGGAATCGAACAATCGTTCGGTAGACTATTTTAAATAAAAGAATAAAAATAACTATTTACAAGACTTAACACTAATATACGTAAATGTATGTTATGAAACTTCAAAAGATTATTGAATATATTGAAACTCCAGCAATACATTGGGGCTGTTGAAAACCTTATACAAGAAACATAACCAAGATTAATTTTGTTATTATATTATGATTGAGGTTTCGCTTGAACAGAATCAGAAAACAGGTTTGAAGGGGAGTTTTTGAAATTAAAGAAACTTTGAGTTCATTATATTACAACAAATAAGGAGTTAAAGACATAATTGGGAGAAGCTCGACAAGAAAATTCAACTTGGTGTAAAATTTTTATCAATGAAAAAATCAATAGGAAACTGATGATGGGAGTTATGGCTACAATTTCTACTTCTAATAATAACTCATATTTTGGATGCCAAAAAGTGAAGATCATGGACTTCAAATAGCAATTGTTACAGATACTACTAGAACATTTCGACGCAGTCGTAGAACATGATAAAAGAATCAAACCACACAATGATTTTCTTCCCGATACTACCTTTAACTTTCTGCCAGCCGGCATTTTTCCTATTGAAAAAGTGTAACTTTCTCGAAATTTTCCATATAAATGTTTCTTAACTAATAGTATATATGGACCGATCATGGAATGACGCTATATGGCGTCATGATGGCTGTCAGAAAGTTAATGTGGCCTGGAAAACGGTTTATTATTTAAAACTACATAATCACTATTTTTCTCCAAAAAAAAAAAATATATTTATTGATTTAATTTTTTTATTCGATAATTTTATAAATATCATTAATAACTCCTAATTTTAAGTATATGTTTTCAAGAGGAAAAAAACTGACTCGAAAACCATGCATTTCACTATTAACAAATATGCTCTTTTAACACTTTAAGCGCTGTACGAGTCAATATGGGTGGTAAATTTCTTCCCTGTGGTGCTGTACGACCCACATTGGGTCGTAATAAAAATTTGATTCACACATGCTTTGTTTCAATAAAAAAATTCTAGACATTTTTTATTGGTATGCTCTTGTTGTATATACCCACAGGGGGTCGTACTTATTTTTCATGAAATTATGTAACTTAAGTTAAAAATAATAAAGTATTTCATATTAAAAATATACAATTTCAATATTTAAAAAAAATATACCGATTGGCGTTTAAGTGAGAAAATGCGTATACATTGTCAGCGCTTAAAGTATTAAATAGTGAGGTCTAATAGTACTTTACGCATACTATCCAAAAATTACATTTAAATAGTTCCATAAATTAAACACGTCGGTTTTTCAGTAAAAAATTATTAATAGCCGAGTCGTGATCAGCACCCCTCGAAAACCTGTGTATTCCAATTTTCAATCAAATAAAAGCATGTTTACAATTTTGGTTCCGCAATTTTCAATTTTGAAAGTTGAATAAAAAAATCTTGATGATACCTCAAACTGCTGTATACTAATGTTAAGCAAAATTTAAGTTTCACTCAGACTATTGAACGCCATTTTCGAATTCGAAAATCTGATAGGAAGATGGTAATTAATAAATTTGAAAACCCCCGTATACCAATTCTGAGCATAATTTAGGCTTCTTTCAACCCTTTGATTGTCAAATTGGATCCGCCAATTTGAATTTCAAAAGTACAGTAACAATATCTTGATCGTCGATCTCGACAACCCCCTGAATATCAATTTTCAGTCAACGCTATACTTTCTTCGAATTTTCGATAGCCATATTAGTTTCGCTATTTTGAATTTTGAAAGCCTGAGTGCAAGATCGTGATCAGACCGTTGTACTCCAATTTCGAGAAAAACTAAGCTTTTTTGAACTTATAAGTGCCATATTAGATCAGCCATTTTGACTGTTAAAAGTCTAATATCAAAACCATGATTCGAAATCTCAAAAAATTCTGTATACCAATTTTGAACACAATCAAAACTTTCTTTAAATTTTGAACGGCTGTATAGATTCCGGGATTTTTAATTTCAAAAATCTAAAAACAAAATTTTAATCAGAGCCCTTAAAAACCCATGTCTATTATTCTAAGAAAAATCTAAGATTTTGTTTAGAATTATATGTATGTAAGAAAAATTGTTGAGATAATCTAAGACTGTTAACTTTTCATTTGACAAAGCATTGGGTCTTTTCAAGTATCGAATACTCCAACCTGAATCTCCAGATGGAAATCAAATGAAGGACGGTGATAGGGAGGGAGGGGGGCTGAGGAGAGACAATCAGATGTAAAATAACGTATAAAAACACATACTTTTGCGTTATTGTGAGGGGAGTAAGAGGGGCAAAAATCACGAAAATCTTTTACAACTATATAATATATGAAGATATGTGTATGTATGTATCATATATATCGATCAAGTTTCAGTAGGGAATTCAATTAGAAAAAAGCGCACAACATCTAGATAAAATTTTTTATTTATTACCGCTATAACTATGAGTGTACGAATAATTGTTAATATTAACAGTGATATTTTCACGATTATAAAATTTCGGTAAACCAAGTTGATTCTGCTCATCATTCTCCTGATCTATTGATATCTTTGTTGAAATTCTCTCTTCTTTCTTGGACCATTCACATTATCAAATTTATTCTCGACTGTACATAAAGAGTTTTTGCGATTCCAGTGAAGTAATTTTCTTCGGTAACTCAGCACTATTTTCAACGTTTTGAACATCTTGAAAAGAAAACCCTCTAGATTAATTTTTCGGCTCAACTGGATTTAAATTATTCAAGTTGTCATTGTGCTTGATGTCCCTTGTAAATTACTTGTCTAAAATATTACTGACGAAACTTATGCGCTAATGATTGCCTCAAAATTTTTTGTTCTTGCAGCCAATGACTTCTCAATGTAACCATGAACAGCATCAGACTTCTGACCTTCGAGGTTGTTCTCTTGTACCAAACTCTCACCAGTATCAGATAGTAAAGTTACCTCTGTACATCGGAACACATGACCCGTATAAAGTTCTGGTTCTTCCAAATTTAATTATTATGCTATATTTTTCGGTACGGTAGCTATTTTATTTTTTTCACTCGACTGCCGAATGCATTTTCCATTTGAATATTCGGAGACGATGAAACAGTGTAGCGGGCTCTCTGTTTCGCACTCTCTTAAGTGTGTGTTGTCGGGCAATGAGCGCAACCTCTCTCTCTCCCTCTCTCTCTTTCTCGCCCTCTCTCTACACTTACCGTATATGGTACGCGACGTAAAATACTGCGTACGCATGGAGTACGTTATCACACACACAGACCGATTAGTACTGTAGGCGTGACTTCAGTCTCCAGAGCAGCTAACGTTACGCACATGCTTGCGCACCTTTAGGTAGGAAATACCAATATTATATCTTTCGCCTTTTAAACATTAATAATTCTAACCTATCTTTATTTACTTTAAATCTATTGAGTTGTTATTTCACGATATAACCAATCCCGGTTTCCCGCCACCTCCGTGTTTGTTGTACTAAAGCAAGTGCATCGTTACAATTTGAGCAGCTGGCAAACGAACCAGTGATTTGGTACAGGGTCCGAATCGCTGGTGAGAAATAAAAGCGCAAGTTAACCACTTGAATGTTGCATGGTAAGTAGCCAGATTAACTGCGCAATTGCTCGACGGTATAGCGTCTACAAAATACCTGCATAAACGCATTTTTACTATAATAAAACAAATATAAATAATTTTATTTAATGGATCGTTGTTTGATGTACATTAGGGTATGAAACTAATTAGCGTTTACGAGTAATCTGATTTACCGCCGAAAATCTTTAGCTGCAATAAAACTTGAATCAGTAGACCCGGATGAAAACCGCATCGAAAAATAAAATCGCAATCAGCAAATATCAAGTCTCAGTTCTCCCGTAAATACGCGGATCTCGAATCTCGCGTAAATAAGTGAGTCTTATGAGTCGCGTTCACGACGTTCTTTGTTTCTGTTTTTCTGTTTCTCACGCACACTATTATCAGACGATGCCCGATAGAAACATTGCTGTTATTATCAGGTTTTTATTAATTATAAAGTATTTTTTATTTGGGTTGCGAGAAGTTTCTGTCAGCTATAATAACAAATCGTACACGCTACTTGATATAGAAATAATAGTCTGTTTCTTTCCCACGTGGCGTAAAATAGCAAATCGGGTTAGCAAATAAATTAACTGGCCGTGCGGCCGACAGTTACTTGACAATTGAATACCAACATAACACGGTCAAACGATTTTTATCTGACTTAACGATACAACATGGCAACATAGTGTTTGCAGACGGCATATTAGGTCAATTTAAAATCATTCAATATCAACTAGGCGAACCAAGAGGTTAATAAATCTTTCAATCACCCCACTCCAAACAAGAACAAAAAAAAGTTACGGTGTAAACTGTTCAAATCACCAAAAAGTTTAATTAAGAAGTGTGACGGCAGTCGCGGGAGAATATTATTCACGCGCGTCATATTCTTCCAGCGCGCAACATAGCGAGCGAAGCTACGAGTCCGAATGTAAACACGCGCGCGAAGGAAAACACAGGAGACCTCGGCTAGGGTCGCGACTGCCGATGCGAGTTCGCGCCGGCAGTTATTAGCTTAGTTTTTCGGCATCGTTCTTGCCGTGCGCATCAGAGAGAGAGAGAGAGATTCGTTCACGGGTATCGGGTCAAGAGCGAGACAGGGAGAAAGAGATCTGTGAGCGTGACGAGAGTTTGGGGAGATAGAAAGAGAACACGTGAGTGCGCCTCCGTGCAGTGCGAGTCAGTGAGAGTGAGAGAGAGAGAGAGTGAGAGAGAGTGAGAGAGAGTGAGAGAGAGTGAGAGAGAGAGAGAGAGTTTTGGTTGAAGAATGTAGTTAGAATTGAAATTTTGACATAAATCCTAGTTCCGGCGATAGCCGTACATGTGACGAAGCCATGATAGCAATATTAAACGATCGATTGAATACTTTTTAAGAAATCGGGCCCGCTGACCGAAAAAAAGTGGTTGTGAGAAAAACGGGTTTAAAGTTTAAAATCGCGACCCGGACGCCGTAGAGTGTGCCAAACTGAAATCGACAAAACACACACTTGCAGTGATCAGATGGTTTAAAAATTTTTACACGGCATGTTTGATACGTTCTCCTTCCGAAATCCGTAAAAAACAACGATTTTTTTTAAGTGATAAAGTGATATTAACCCTTTATACCGCTCGAATTAGTGGGGAAGAAGTCGCCAAAGTCCTAATTGATTGAGTGTACTCTTATTTTGACCCTACAAAAATCAGAATTACAGATCAGGAAACGCTTCTTGTTCCGATGTACTGCTACATAAAAAATCGTCCATATAAGAATTGTTTATAATTGCATTGGCGGCAATGGGATATTTTTGTGAAAAATCGTTCCAATTCTTAATCTCAATTGCCGTACATGGGGACGACTTAGCACCGAATGAAACACTAAACATAAAGCATTCACGCGCCGGAATTGATCTTTCTTCTTTCTTCCACAAAAAGTGCTGTGCATCACGATCTTCTAGTCGAATATGAATTTCAAAAACATATCTCCGAGATCTGGTTTATAAGCGAACTCGTATTGTTTAAAGCGCATTAGCACGCAAAGAAGAGATTTTAACTCACATTTAACGATTTTACAGCAACATCAAATACAATTTGCAATTTATTAGGGTTATTTAAATTAAAGACTTCAAAATAAGGTAAGTACCGTACTCTTTTTCCAACGAATTCATTCTCTGCTTTTACCGCATAGCCCGCATCAAAAAGCCTGTTCATTTTGCGATAACAAAGTTTCGCATTATAAACAATTATAGGCGGTTTTTCGATTCTTAGGAATGTTGTTTGTCTCTACTAACCATAAAAGATCCGTTTCCCATTTATACATCTACTCAATTTCTCTAACATATCATACGTGCGTTTATGTTTTTCGTTGATTCGTGGAAAATTATTGACTCCAATCGCGTATAATGAAAGATTAAATGTTACTAAATCATTGAGCTCTTGATCCCTTACATTATTATAAATGTTCTATCTTTGTTTTATTTTTTAAATGATAAAAGTTAAACCGTCAGATGATACTTCAAAAAATCACCAGTATAACACCCAACCTAAAAAATTTTTGAAATGACGAGGAACGTTTTTGATATTTCATGTAATGCTCTGTTTACAATTAGTTCGAAATGATTTTGTCTAACTAATAAAGTAGGTAAAACTTTATAAGAGAAAAATCTTGAGTGTGTAAGGAAAGATTACACAGGCCGACAAAATCAGGTCGACCTTCTGACCCATTAGTGAGAGTATACTTTCCTGAAGGACTTCGGTGCGCTGAATACGAATTCGATGTCCAAATTTCTCAATTAGCTTTGGTTTCCGAGATATTCTAATCTAAAAGTACATAAAAAGAGGTTTCGGCCTGCATATAAGGTTATGCAGCATCGAATTTTTTCCTTTAGTCAAAAAACTAAAACGATCATCTTTAAGTATAAGTCTTGCCCTTTCAAATGTCGTTGAATTTGCTCAAATATCTTTTTTCTTCGCTGAGATATCGTATTTTGAATTGAGGTATGCCTGATTTAAATACCCAGTACATAGGTTATTTATATAAAAATACCACCCCTGGCACCGCCTTTTAAGGACGGGAAAGCTACTATACGGGTTTGATCTATGATCGGCACTTCACCTATAACCATTTAACGTCATTAGATACCATTTTTCTGCCTCTTTTTAGAGAGATCAAAGATTCTACATTCCCGACCTTTAAAGGTTAAAATATGAAATAAACATTAACTTAATTTTAAATCGTATCGGTAACGAAGCAAACATTTAAAAATTTGCAAACAAGCTAATAAAACAGACACCAATTATTTCTCATAAAGGAATATAAAACGGATACATAATCTCTCTCTAAAATCAGGCTCTCTGCTCCGCAATATTATTCAAAAAACTCGAAAGTTCAATGACTACAGCTTCAGAAAGACCATTACAATGTACGCAGGCTCTTTTTCAGGTTTAGGCGCAGTAATTGCGTTTTTCACGCGAGGACCTCCTTTCTCTAATATGTTTAGAATAATTTTCGATGTGTATGTGTATGAAATATACTCTTTAATGAAATTTATTCAATGTTTTCTTACCAGTAGCCGCAGAAATTCCAAAATATCCTTTTTTAGGTAAAAATACATTCTCTACTCGAAAGCACACTTCGTAATCGTGGTCACTATTAGTCATACCACCGTGGAATAATAACTGTACAAAGTGTTAATCGTTAATCTGTGATTTTTTTATTATTTAATTGAGATTTTAAAATATATACTGACCGTAAGAGTATTTTGATAATACTCAATTTTTGCTCGGGTAGCAAAAGGTTTATTTCTGAAGTCCCTTAAACATCCTGCTAGTAATTGAGAGCCACCATCACTAAATAAAGAATTACAATCATAATTAGTTGACAACTTAAATAATATAGCGATTCAATTTTATATAATACTTTATGTACTGCTTACTTAGTATGGTCAAATACTTGAGTCCCATCATTAAGAACAGCCATTATGTATGGATTATTATGTTTATTGTCATTATCAAAAGAATCAAAAAAAATTCCAAGCCCATTCCATTGATCAGAACTTCCAAACACAGTACCATTATACATGCCTTTCTCACTCGTATACCAGAAAGCTAATCCGTCTGCTCCTATTCGTCCTCTACCAGTAATACGGAAAACTAAATCGACTTCCCACCACTCAAAGTATATTGGTTGCTTCGTCCAAATCGCACCTAAAAATTTATTAATACAAATTTTAATAACATGCTGTGTGAGTTTTAAAAAATCATTATTGTTTTTATGGGATGCAATAAAAATGTATATTTCAGAGAAAACAACATGTCAAAGATAAAGATTATAGGATCCTGCTTGACCAGTCCAGTTAAAAAACCATTTATTAAAAAATCATATTAGAATTTCAATTGCTCACATACAATTAACAATATACAACCTAATTATTTACATTTCTTTTTAACACATGATTTCTCTTACCGAAGTTGGAGGGAATACTTATGATGCACAATATCCATTTAAAATGTGCTAAATTTGTGTGCCGAAAAAAGTTGTAAACATGGATATTAACAAGCGAATTTTTAATATCCATTTTTTGGAATTGATGTTATTACAAAAATCCAACAATTAAATAAACCATTATTAAAAAAGAAATATATATTGACGTTCAAAAAATTTTTAAACACACAGGCTCGTAACTCTTTTAGACTGTAGTGTTAACCTCCAGAGGGCTCGAAACCCAATATTATGACGCACCAGAAAATCTTTTTCAATTTTTGTTTCTAGATTAAAATATTTATTTTTCCAATATTATTACTTATTTTTAATACAATATAAGGTGAATTTACCTCTCCCCACTCATTATAACTATCCTGTATCGCTTAAATTTGGATCTCTGTCTTATAAAAGTGGTAGTTTTTATCCTATTATAACGGTTGTTTTTAGGTTTACTGTATTTTTGACATCAGATTTGGGTTCAACGACGAAAAATACATCGGAGACGTATATTTCTTTAATGAAAAAAGGTTATTGTTTGAGAATGCCGTAATTTATAAGTGAGTAAAATGCTGCGAGTGTTAAAATAAATGTGAACAACATTTGCATAAATTAAACTATGATATATATTAAAAACTATCTATAAAATTTCAATTATTACATATTTACATCATACATCGCTTACAAGTCGTTACAAGAATTAATATAAAATATGTAAATGTTACAATTAGTGATTGAGTATATAAGAGTTACAATTTGCATGTGTGAGTTCTGCGGTGTGAGTATGGATGAGTTTTTCTGAGACATGTTGTGAATCACTATGAGAGTACTAACTATACAATAAGGACCACAATCAAATATTATTGATTTGATTGCGGTTGAGTTTTCAATGAGATGTCATGATTAGATATTATTGATCTAACCGCGGCTGAGTATTTCCTGCTGTACAGCTTGGATATGCTTCCATTATAACAACGCATTTGTGTATAATATAGCCGCATGTCTGCGAGTTGTTATCTTCTCGTGCGTAGAGATTATATTAATCTTCTATGCTGATGACTTGGTTCAGTGATGATAATACTGCAACGATGGTGAGCAGTTAAGAAGAGCCGTCAGTTGAGCGTGATGATTAAAGTGAGAAATATTAGAGAATTTTTAACAGTTTGTCTTTGTGTTTTTAAATGTATAAAGACGTGAAATCCTCAAAAAGAAATTGTGAGTTGAATTTTAGAAACTTGACTGCTCTAGAAGTAAAAATCAAACAGTGGGTCGGTGCGTGCGCGAATAACGACTAGCTTGGAACGAATTAGTCTTGCGGTGCGGCTTAGTTTTGTGAAGAGCATAATATACATTAATAAATGTTTAGCATTATATAGAGTTAGAACATGTGGAGATAGGACTCCAGAAAGAAGTGTGGAGCAAGATAAACAAAGTAAATTCATTTTACTTTCATTTTTATATATGGCCAAGTCTCTGTCAAATCGAGAGATCAAAAAATAGATTTTCTTGAAACTCTCAGAAAATGTTCTGCTACTCATTCTGGATATCCCTGAATTTTTTTTAGATTTTTTGACCCATAGTTTTGGAGATATAAGAGGTCAAAAACTGAATTTTGATGATTTTTTGCATTTTTGACCAATGTTCATTAATTTATAACTCCTCAGGAAAGCATTTTTCGCGATAAACACAAGAATAGTACTGTAAGACGCTTAAGATGCCCCTATTGATAGGATGCGATGCAAACGCAAACCATCAACTATGGAGCAGTACTGACACCAATCGGCGCGGACTGCGGTTGGTGGAATATCTAATGACTATGGAGCTAGATATCCTGAATGTTGGCAACACGCTTACTTTCCACAATGCTATAAGGCAGGAGGTATTGGACATAACCCTATGCACCAGCAACCTTACAGACAGAACTACCAATTGGAGGTTGTCCGATGAACTATCGCTATCAGATCACGAACAGATCAAGTTCGATCTTGTGGCAGGCATGCCCGAAAAATAGAAAGGATACTAATTGGGTAAACTTCTCAGCAGATCTCACAGAAGACGTACCCACGCTAGAAGCAGCCGCCAAGACGCTGAAAGAAGAGATACTGAATGCCTACCACAACAACTGCCAACTTACGAAGCTTAGATCCAGAGGCCAAGTTAGATGGTGGGACAAGGTCCTGGATACTCTCAGGGAGAGGACTAGAGCCCTCCTCAAAAAAGCCAGGAAAGACAACGACCCTCTCTGCTGGCAGAAATATAACTGGGAGACGGATCGATACACAGAAGAAATAAGGAAGGCCCAGCGGACGAAGTGGGCCTCCTTCTGTGGGGAAGTTGAAGGAGGGGCCGAGGCTGCCAGATTGAACAGGATGCTGTCAACCAACCCGGAGACTGTCCTCGGCGGCTCAAGGCATCGATATGACGCCAGAATCGCAAACTGGCAAATCAGATAGTGACCCCGGAAAGGAGGCGGAGCACGTCCTAATTGGGCTCATGGTTAAGGTAATCAAGGCGAGCCTAATACTTGGTACGTGCCTGCCGCTTTGCAAGGTATAGGACACAGCTAATACAGCCCCAGCTCGGGGATGGAGGCTTTGCTGTCGGTATCTTCATGGACATAGAGGGAGCGTTCAATCATACCTCAAGAGGCGTCATCAATTATCCCTGAGTGCCTACAATCCTAGTAGACTGGACGAGTCATATGTTCAGAAACAGGCAGCTAGAAGTGACCGAGGGCAACACCATTGTAAGAGGCGGGGTTTCCTCAGGCTGCCCGAAAGGGAGAGTTATGTCGCCACTGATATGGTGCCTGGTAGTAGACAATCTGCGATAAACCTTAATGAGGAGGGACGTCAGGTTGTGGGTTACGCTGATAACATATTGATCATCAGGCACGAACCCTTCCTATACACCCTCATGGAACTCCGAATAGGTCGGACTGGGCAGAAGGCCGGGTGAAGCTACCAGTTTTTCTCTGGGCAGAGGCAGAGAGAGGTGAAGGGCACCTAGATATTGGCACAGATAATAAGAGTGCCATTCAGGCTCTTAGAGCGTACACAACCACCTCGGATTATTGGACCGTTAATCGGTTGGCAGAAAGCCGTCCGCGAACAATTTTCTGGTTGCCGGGCCATACGGGAATAAAGATAACTTAATGGTACAACAGAGAGATTTAACAAAACGCCGCAAAAAAAATTAGAGTCCTAATGATAGACTCAGGACTTCTGGAGAGCATGTGATTATTGGCATAAGAAGCTACTGTTTATATTTACAATAGCACACCATATAAGTCGCTCAACTCCAAAACATCTCTGATGATGCTAACTCCGAAAAACAAAAGTCATTGAGAAAAAATTCGAAGATTTGGGTGTACAGCATATGCCAAAACCCCCATAATTAATACAAAATTCTCTGAAAAAGCAATCAAAGTAGTGATGGCAGGTTATTCGCCAATAGCTTATGTACGATGGAACCCTTTACCGGCAAATTCTTTCACTCCAGACATGTTAGATGTAATGAAAAGTTAGTGTACGAAGATGTATAAAAACAGAGATCACAAGAGATTGACAAATTAATAGAAAACGAGAAATTAGATGATTCAAACGAAGGTCAATGCCTAGAAAAGCCATTAGAAGTACAAAAAGAAAAACCTAGAAAAGAAAAACAGAAAATATAGAACCCAAAATCGCAGAATTAAAAAGGACAGAGAAAAATATATTACTGTTAGAAAAGTCCAAGAATCAAAACTTTTAGAAGATACAAGCATCACAATAAATAGAAGTAATGAATCAAGTCCAGAAACAAAAATAGAGAAATATTAGACGTCGAAAAAGGACATATCGTCGCTCTGAATTAAAAAGGGGTCAACTCGGCGTCCGCTTCAAAAAGGAGTCAACTAGGCTTCCGGTTTAAAAAGGAGCCAACTCGACGTCTGCTTCAAAAAGGAGCGAACTCGGCGTCCGATTCAAAAAGGAGCGAACTCAAACGCGATTTTTTTTCTCGAAATTTAGGTTGGCAACACCATTGAATGGGAAAATGTATAATTTGTAATACATTTATAGACTGTACATTGATTATAAAATATGTTATGTATATTTTATGTAAATTTTTTCTTTGTACTATAGCTTATAAGAAAAACATTAGAGCTTATGCCTATAAAATTACATCACCGGTTTCCTGAGAAAAATTATTTAAATGTTTAAAAGGCAAGTAGTAGATAGACCAACCATGACTAGAGATGGTAAGAAAGTGCACACAATTGATTCTAAATGGACATTCAAAAGAAAAGTTAAAGAAAACGAAGATACAGTTTTCAAAGACAGACTCGTGATTAGAGATTTCAAGGACCGAAATGAATATGAATTAAGAGAAACATATGCACCAGTATCTAGACTAGCAATAATTATAGCAGCGCTAGCTATCATAAACAAATACGATTTAGATGTGACTCAAATGGATGTCAAGACTGCGTTTTTAAATGGGGTACTAGAAGAAGAGATTTACATAGAAATTCCAGATGGCCTAGATCATGATTCAAATTTTAGAAGAGAATGTGCAAATTACAGAAGTCTTTATATCGTCTAAGTATTAATCCAAAAAGACGGAACATAAGATTTTCAGATGAAGCACAAAAATTAGGACTGGAAAAAGATATAAATGAGCCTTGCCTATTCGCTTGGAGGAAAGAAGGAAAAGTTATCTTGCTGATCCTTAATGTAGATAACATTATACAAGCAGGCAACGACAAACAAAAATTAGGGAAAATAAAGGAAAAATTAAGACTCGTATTTAAGATCATTTAGCAGGTGTAACAAGGCCTGACATCTCATTCGTAGTCAATAACCTATCTAGAAGACAATTAGCTGCAACCGAAGAAGACTGGAAAGATGTAAAAACGATTTTCAGATATCTTAGAGGAACCTCAGAAACTGGCTTGACGTATAGAGCTAAAAGTGACCCTTTAGAAGCGATGACCGATGCTAACTTTAGAGATTGCTCTGGCTCATCGTCAACTAGTGAAACTATATGAAGATCCAATAATGTGGAGGAGCGATAAACAGTCCTATGTCACATTGTCAATATGCCAATCAGAGTAACTTGCATGAGTGAAGCCAGTCAAAAACTATCATTAAGCAAGACAATTAAAGATATAATTGGCAAAACTTTCTATCCAGTAGCTATATGGTGTGACAACAAGTCAGCTGGAGATTATACCTAAATGGACGGTAACCATGAACTTAACCCTCTCGTGCCGAGACCCCTTTCTTGGGGATACAATGACGTTTATTTTGTATATTCTAATTGTAAATGCTTCAACTCAGATCAATTCACCGTTTTTTATTTCAAAAGTACCGATAAGTGCTATTTTTCAAGTGGGTCCTGGAGAACCGATACGGACGCAATGGAATTTTTTTTAAATTAAAATTTTTATTTTTTTTTAAATAAATCAGCATTATTCAAAACTTCGCTACATCTGATCAACGAGGTTTGGTAGCTTTGTCTACTCACACATGTGCGCACGAGTGTGCGATACATGTAAATGACGGTACCTTTATATTTGATTTATCGGTAAAACTGACTGGGTCCTGTAGGACACACAACATTTACGTAACATGCCCCGACAACAATATCATATTTGTGAACTTGGAAGGTGATTAATTCTTACTATATTGTCTCATTAACAAGATCCACCACTCTGAATAAAAGAAAATCCATATTAACCCTTTTTTACTGGAAAATAAACCATTCAAGATCCGAATTTTCATGAAATCCCAATTTTCATCGCCGAGCCCTTCTTTAATGTACTAAATGGAACGAAAAAAAAATAAAAAAATAAATTTTAATTGCCAGAGGGCTTCCTTTGGATGAAAGAACACGACTAAATCGGTAGGTTCAAGAAATTATTTAATATTAGTTTTTCACATCATTTTGAACAAAGTGAATCCAACAGAACCCCTACAGCACGAAAGGGTTAAAAATTTCGATAATAACTGAGAGTCTATTAGAAGCAATCTAGAGAATAGAGAATGAACTAGAAGCAAAAGCCCTATGGCAATAACATATGGTGATTAGATAAAATCTTGCGTTTAAGAAGGAAAAGGAATAAAAAAGGAAGAGTAATAAAGAATTAGAAGAATACAAAAACAATAGTTCCTAAAGTTTTATATTTTTATAGTAATAAATATAAGTCATTAGATGTAATACTATGAGTTTACTTATTTATTATTTATTAGAGTAAGATTTAGAGTTAGACAGTGTGTGAATTCGAAGGAAGGGAGTGTTGAGATTACATGAACCTCGAGTCCACGCACTCTCCATAGAGTAGAGTATTTAGATATATATATATATATCTCTATATATATATGGGCAGTTCTCAGGTGAATCGAGAGGTCAAAATTTTTTTTTCTTTTAAAATCACCTAAATCGCT
>JAWWEQ010048904.1:0-14769 GCA_035583055.1 Torymus tubicola | reverse complement strand
TATATATATTAGAACATTGTATTTTTTAAAAATAATTGTTTACTGAATATGCTGATGTATTAATATTTTGTAATATCTATTTTTTTACAATAAATAAATACTATTACTATTACTATTAAATCTTTCCAAGATTTTCTCTATGTACTCCGACTGTTTTAATGCCAAAGTTTTATTTTGTCTGTCTCTGATAATTCTCATTCCCAAGAAATTTTCTGGTTGTCCTAAGTCTTTCATTTTGAATACCAGGCTTAATTTCTTTCTGATTTCCTCTAATTTTTGTTTGACATTACCTGCTAGTAGTATGTCATCTACGTATAGAATTAATTTTAGTGCTTCTTCTGAAACCTAACATTCTATCTTTTTGGACTGATTCTTAAGCCGTATAGTGACTTCTGTAATTTAAATACTTTTGTCCGTTTAGTTTCTGGGTCAGAGTTTATATCATCTGGAATTTCCATATAAATTTCTTCTTCTAGTGTCCCATTCAGAAAGACGGTTTTAACGTCCATCTGACAAACCTCTAAGTTGTATTTATTTATTATGGCTAACGTCACTCTGATTATCGCTAGTCTGGATATTGATGCGTATGTCTCTTTGAGCTCATATTCAGTTCTGTGTACCTTTTTGCCATCTTTTGTCGTGGAGGGTCTGTCCACAATCTGCCATACTCTGTTTTCCTCCATTGATTTTATTTCTTCATTTATAGCTTCCAACCATCTAATTTTATTTTTTGATTCCATAGCTTCTGATATGTCGTTGAATCTTTATTAATTGATGCGATGAATGCATGTCTGATTTCATCTTCAAGTTATCATTATTGCTTCTTATTTCAAAACTTGGTATTGGGTCTTTGTTAATTAGGTAGAGACTTGTGTCGTCTAGTTGTTCCACCTTCTGAGGTCTTCTGATAACCATATATTTTTCTCTGTTTTCTGTTGTTTTCGCATTTCTTCTGGGTTGTTTATGTTTATCAGCTTCTGGTTTATCTGACTTTTTATTTTCTACTTTTCTTTTCTGTGACTTCTCATCTTTTTGTTTCTTTTCTGATTGTTTTTCTCTGATTTATTCTCTTGGATGTCTTCTGCTTGATTTTCTTTTTCCTCTGACTAGGAGAGGTCACGGCCTCCAGATCACGAATTTTGCTTAAACTTTGAGGTATGTTTTTAGATACTAGAATATGAAGAATGCTAGAATATTAGACACTAACGTTTTGATAAACTTGAGTTATCGACAGGTTTAGCTGTATTTGAAAGATATACTAAAAAAATGCTGTTTTGTTTGTTTATTGGTTAAGCTTGAAGATCCTTATATATCCCCTCTTATATTAATATCCATGGACGCTAAAATGTTGGGAACGCGAAAAATAAAAAGAGACAGATAGATCTGTATTACTAAGGAGTGAGTGAGACAGAGAGAGAGAGAGAGAGAGAATTTAAATTAGCTCGATTTTAGATGCTGTAATGTATAATATGAAAATAATTTAACTTAACATCGATTAATATTTACAATTATAATGTTACTAACGATACGAATTATGTTTTTTAGGTGTAACAAAGTATACATCTAATAGGTGTGTCTTGCTATTCCAGAAAGTACTAAATGACTTGCATAAATATTAACAGAATTTAGATATGAATAAAAATATTTTAAATACAGCCAACTGTAATCCCAGCTCTACCTGAAATTCCAGCTGATATTCCAGGTGGATATTTTCAACGGGGTATAAAAATCCATATGGTTTTATATGTGATTTCTCATCTTAATTTTTAGTAAAACATGGAAATCCATGTGGATTTCCATTTGGAGATTTCTTTTTGATCTCTTCAAAATTTTTTTATATGAAAATCCATATGGGTTTTCACGTAATTCCTTTAGGTGACTTATAATCGAACATGGAAATCCGTAGGGATTTCCATAAAAATTTTACATATTGAATCTACCGTCTATATATTAATCCTAATGGAATACTATATAGAAATCCATTTTAAACTACGTTGACTTTATTTTAGGTGTAGAATGTAAAATGTAATCTCGGAATGGAGATCCACATGGATTTCCATGTTTCATTAAAAATTAAGATGGGAAATCACATGGAAAACCATATAGATTTCCATATGGAAAGTTTCGGAATAGGCCAAAAAGAAATTTCCATATGAAAAACCACATGAATTCCCATGCTTCGCTGGAAGTGAAAAAAAAATCTCATGGAAAACTATATGGATTTCCATATCACTGATTTGTGTAATGTTGCTAATAAATTTCCATATGGAAATCCACCTGGAAATCCATATGGAGATGAATTTCCATAATGATTTCCATAATGATATCAGTATGGAAATCCATGTGACGTTTTCGGACTGATTTTTATATGAGTTTCTATATGGAATCCATATGGGTATTTTCAACTGGGAAGATAGTCGTTACTCCCGTGTGCACCGATTCCACGCTCCTGCTCCCTCCGATCGTGACGTCACGCACAGTAATGATGCCAATGGTGTTAGTGGGTTGGCCGTGCACTTACGCAATCTCAATGATTCATATGCTTGTAACGACTTTATATGAAACCAAGAATTCTCTGCACAGCAGTATCATATACGCCTCATGTCGTCATTACAGTGAATATATCGTGGCTGAATTTACTTCTGAGAATTTCGTATGTATATATATACGTACGCACGCCCGTCTGAGAAAAATCTTATGTGAAAGAAATTGCGTCTGCCGTTTTCTCCGCGTTTCGTCTCTCTGTGCCACACGACAATGGTTTCACTTCGTCCGATTCTCCTAATTTTGCTCACGAAGAATTCTGTTTTACAAACGCATGCACATTTCACTCACTTTGTTTCACTTCCGCATCACTCTTTTTCTGAAAAAAATTTTATACGCCGCACCGGGTCTATTTCATGCTTTTATGAATTCACTTCTGATATTCAGATCTGAATTTTCTCTTATATTTATTAAAAATTAAAGCTATTTATCGCTGATATTCTGATCTTCCGCTTCTATTTGATATTCACGTCTGGATTTTCTCTCATATTTATTAAAAATTAAAGCTATTTAATGCGTATTTTTATTAGCTCTTTGCTATTCTCAAAAAGCTTACGTCTAAAAGAACTCTTGCCGTGCGGTCAAAGACTTCACATGGCCGCTCGTCTAGGTTAGCCTCGCAAAACTCAGGTACTCACCGATCTTCTTCTGAGTGCGCCCAATATCTACGGCGATGCCGGGCCTATAACCTGTTGTTGCAGGATTGAATTTGGGCATTTATAATAAGCACTCTTTCATATATAAATTAAAACTTTTATTTGGAATATAGCCTCTAATTTAATCTGTATGTTGAGCGTAACGTTGAGCGTCCGTCCTAGTCGGCATTTGGAACGAGAGAGAGAGCGGTGTCGTTGGCGCTTGCACGTCTCGCTGCGTGTAGATCGTAGCGGCATGCTACCATGCGTGCTCTCGAAGCCCGCATGTTTCTTACAAAATTTGACCAAGCAACGCCGAATATACTATAAAAAATAACAAAACTAACTACATTAAACCAAGAAAATATTGGATACCTAGGCCAACTATGAAATCATGTAATAATATAACCCAGCCAATTCGGATTTATCAATACAGATGTTCCCCAAGAAGATTCTATAATTTTATACGCGGATGGCACAGTAGTAGTACCGATAGTCAACACCCGGAAGAAAGTAGAAACTAAAATGAACAAAACTTCCCACAAAATAGCAACGTGGCTAGCTCTTAAAGGGGCAAGCCTTGGTTAAAGCCTGAAAAAAAAGACATTTTAGTTTAATAAATCAGGTATTTTTATATAAATCTATATAGGAAAATAACTTTATACCTCAAAAGTATACATAAAAAACAATATTTTACCACCTCCAGGGCTCCTATATTTTGATTGATAAGTCTGTAATAACCACTGGATTGAAGCATTAATTATTGTTTAACACCTCAGGGTACGTAACGCGAGTCTGGAACAATTTTATCAAATGAATTAGAAAGTGAGGAGCATATTTGTTCACGATTCAATGCCGAAACACGCCTGCAGAGAGCATTCCCCCTTCTCCAGCTCTCTTAGACAGGCTCAGGCGAGCTGTGCCTACCAGCACTCACCACGCGCCTCGCTTTACCGCCCCTCCCAACTACCAAAGCAGGCAGACGGCAGTGCTCGTCGCTGGCCTGCGCCAGTTCACGCGCGACGGCAGAGAGAGCAGCAACCAATATTGTACACCTGCAGCGGCACGACGTTAGCTTTAATAAAGCACCTTATTTTTCTCCATACGAAACTTTGTCATTTCAACTGAACCTCTCCAGTCCACAATCCCAATTACATCACATTTATTCATGGTTTTTCGAGCCGGATCGTAGGAGAAGAATTCAACGTCGCCATGGACTCAGAGAAGAAACCTTTCTCTATCTTCTACGCCTACTTTTGAGTGACGTAGAGATAGCATTCTTCTTACAGGTACGCATCTAAACTGACTTCGCGCGTACGTTGCTGTCTCTCTCTCTCATTCGTTTCACCGTCGCGCGCGAGGAAGCCTATCCTGAGTGTACCTAACGACTTCAAGACATTGCCAAGAGCGTGCGCTGTAAAGCCAGCTCTAGAATCGCTGCGCCCGTACAGTGATCGGCAGCCATCTTGTCGCAGCCAAAAGCAACAAGTGGTAAATCATTTCAAAGCGTGCGCTGCTAATACGCTCAAGAGTCATCGCGTTCATACGTGAGTGTACCTAACGACTTCAAGACGTTGCCAAGAGCGTACACTGTAAAGCCAGCTCTCGAGTCACGGTTGCGTTCGTACGGTGACCGGCAGATATCAAAACACGGACAACCAGCGTGCAGCACACACGCACGGGGTCCACATCATTCAAGCCAGGGACTACCCGCGTGCAGCGTACACGCAATGGGGTCTACAACAGGCAAATCAAGGAGTATCCGCGTGGAACCTACACGCAACGGGACTCACACCAATCAATCCACGGATCACCCACGTGCGGCGTACACGCTACGAGGTCCACATCAGCCAGGACAAGTAGTACCCGCGTGCAGCCTGCGCGTTACGGGGTTCACATCAGCCAAGCCATGGAGTACTCACGTGTCAGTGCGCTACGGGGTCCACGCAAATCGAAGCACGGATTACCCACGTGGAGCGTGAGCTACGGGGTCTACACCAGTCCATCCACGGACTACTCCAGAAAGCAAAGGATACTTTGGCTCAATAAATGAACACACGTATCGTTCCAATTTATTTTAGTTGAACTAGGCCTTTATTTATTAGAACTTGGTTTAATTTTATTTGAACTTGGTGAACTTGGCCTTATTTAGCTTGGACTTGGATTAATTGTAATTGATCTTGGTGAACTTGGCCTTTCTTTGCTTGAACTTGGATTAAATGTAATTGAACTTGATGAATTTGGCATTTATTTATTAGAACTTGGTTTAATTTTATTTGAACTTGGTGAATTTGCCCTTATTTAGTTTGAACTTGAGTTAATCGTATTTGAACTTGGGAATTACATCTCTTTTGAGTTTGATCTTGGGTGCAATAACTTATAATTGCAATCTACTTATATTACTTGACCTTGCAGTTTACTTGGATAACGACTGCCTTCAACACGAGGCATCGTTGCTTGCTACAAACTGCGACTTCACTATTGTCTGTTGAGATTTCGACTTGACTGCAACTTCGTCTGCTGGCCCGCATCTGGATGCCTTCCTGATTCAGCAGCTGATTACGTTGCAGGGATAACTGCGATCACAACGCCTGCAGTAACGTCACTTCAAGCGGTTCTCAACAACGCTGCGGATCACCAGCTGATTCATCGTAGGAACGGTAGCGGACGCAGTCAACGTCGCATCTCCGAGCGCATTTCAACTTTCACAGTAGCATAAGTATTATAACCTAGGTTAAGACTTAGATGTAATTATTCTTACTATTTCTTCTCTACTCTCGAGTGGTCAAGAATAGTTTACTCAATACCAAAGTTCAAATAGTCAAGTTAATTGTTAATCTAATTATTTTGATTCCAAAATCGAGGATTATCTTGCTAAACAGCTGGCACTGCAAGTAAAAATCAACTCTTTTCAAAATTTCAAATCTAAAGGTAAAGATAACATGACTAAGGGTAATGCCGAAGCGCGCTTAGCCGGTCTTAAGAAATCTTATGTTACTTATCAATTAAATCTCGAGAAAATCCTACTCCTCAAGGATCTTGATAAAAAACATGACTATTTCACAACTAACCTTTCTGAACGAGTTGAAAATAGCTTTTTTGATCGCAAAGGGGAATTCCTTGATTTCCTAGAAAACTTAAGGAGAAAAAACGCTGCAGCAAGCGCTTCAAACTCCGCTGCTGTGACTTCTCCGAGCACTGCTCCAACGACTGATGTCTCGCTTCAACAGTTACCAAAAATTGATTTGCCAAAATTTTCTGGTAAATTTTTGGATTGGGAGAATTTTAGAGATGTTTTTTGCGCAATCATACATTGTCGTCAGGGCTTATCACCCATTATGAAATTGCATTTTCTTCGCACTAACCTTACAGGTGAAGCACTTGAAAAAATTAAATCTCTTCCCATTTCAAATGATAGCTATGAACGATCGTGGACAACTTTAGTCGAATATTACGAAGATCAACGGCGTATTGTTAGCTCTCATATTTCTGAAATCTTTTTAGTCAAACCCATGAAGGCAGACTCCTCGTCGGAAATTAAACGTATTTACAGGGACCTTTTCAACCCTATAGCTGGTCTAACTTCCCTTAATAGAGCGGATTCGTTAGTAAGTGATTTAATGGTACATTTCTCACTAAAGCAGCTCGATTTGAATACGCGAAAAGAATGGGAAAGACATCTTGATGACAGTGTCGTTCCACCCACTTTGGAACAACTTCAAGCCTTTCTTCGCAGTCAAATCCTCACGCAAGAGGCCATCGAAGCTAGCTCTAGATCATCTTCCAATAATAATCCCAAAACTCAATCTTCTAACTCAAAATCTCGAAAATCAGAGCATGACAATGCTCAGTCGGTTTATTCTCATCAAACTTCATCTTCTACTTCTTTAAAAAAGAAATGTTCATTTTGCAATCAATCTCATTTTACAAATAGATGTGAACGTTTTCTCAATAAATCGATTCCCGAGCGAAAGGAATTGATCAAATCTTCTAATCTTTGTTTCAACTGTTTAGGTAAGCACAATGTGAAAAGTTGTACTTCCAACTACCGATGCTTTCTTTGTAAAGCCAAGCATTATACCATGGTACACTCTGACAACAATCAAGCAATCAGTTCGTTGCAGACTGATCAGATTGATTCAGCGACCAGCACCTCAAGCCAAAACTGTGGCAAATTCGTCATTCCTAAAGACGATCAATCTGCTCTTCAAGCAGTCTCCCTCAATAGTGGAGAAAGTACTAAATGTACAGGAGTACTTTTAGCTACCGCTAGGGTTAACGCCCTTGGTCCTAACGGAATCAAAATTCAAGTTCGTGCACTTATTGACCCCGCATCTCAAATCTCACTTGCTACACAAGCTTTGTGTAACTTGCTCTCACTAGATTGTAGAACCAATCATACGCACATTCAAGGTATAGGTGAAAAGACAGCTGCTGTATCTTCTAAAGTAGCTCGTCTTACTATATAACCGCATTTCAATTCAACTTTCTCTTTGGAAGTTAATGGCATTGTTTTGCCAAAACTCTCTTCGTATAGGCCCCCCGTCGTAGGTGGTATTACTAACTTCGAATACTTAAGAGGGCTGCAACTAGCAGACCCCGCGTATTGCAATCACTCACGCATCGATATTCTTCTCGGTGCAAGCGCTTATCCGCAAATCATTGAAAGCCAGATAATTAAGGGTCAGAAGCTTCAACCTATAGCTCTGAGTTCCAAATTCGGATGGCTCTTGACTGGTGATCTCTCTTCATCAACTCCAGAAATAGGGCTTCATTGCTCAAATTCCTGCAAGCAAGAAGCCAAGCTTTTGGAGCTCGTACAAGATTTTTGGAGGGCGGAGGAAATACCTATCGTCAAAAAATCTTACTCGCCGGACGAACAAGCCTGTGAGGATTTCTATCAGAAAACAACTTGTCAAGACAACACAGGGCAATATATAGTAAGTCTACCCTGGAAAAGTCGAGACCAGTTGAGCTCTGCTCATCTCGAGAACTCTTACTCTGCCGCTTTATGCGCACTCACTCGCCTTGAAGCAAACTTCGCTATGGACGAAAAACTGAAAATAGCTTATACTGATTTCATGCAAGAGTATATTGACTTAGGTCATATGTCACTCTCTTCGAACTCTGATTTGTCATCTAATAAATCTCAAGTCTTCTTACCACATCATCGAGTGTGGAAGGAAACAAGTACGACAACCAAATTACGTACTGTGTTCGATGGCTCCAGTAAAACCAAATCAGGTGTCTCGGTCAACGATCTTCTACACGTTGGACCTAATCTTCTTCAAAATCCCGTCGCTTTGATCTGTGCCTGGCGTAGGTATAAGATCGCTCTATCAGCTGACGTGGAAAAATTGTTCCGACAAATTGGTGTCGAACAATGTGATCAACCTTATCAGTCGATTTTATGGCGTTTCAATAAGGATGAACCTGTTCAAACTTATCGCTTGGCTACTGTGACGTATGGATTGGCATGCTCGCCATTTCTAGCTATAGGCACTCTCTTGAAATTAGGCAGACTATGGCAATACGTTCCCGATCGCAGCTGAAACTGTTCGTTCTGAGATGTACTCAGACAATGTTCTCACTGGGGCTCATTCTTCTGACGAAGCCTTGAAGAAACAAGACGAGTTGATACAACTCTTTAAACAACGTCATCACAATCTTCGCAAATGGACCTCAAATAATGCCGAAGTTCTCTCTTATCTACCCTCGAATATGTTAGCTGCAGATTCCATTGCTTTATTTGCTTCTGAAACTTCCGTACCAATTTTAAGTATAGATTGGCAACCTAATACCGATTACTTTAGTTTTCACATAGAACATGCCCTTTATGATCTAATATTTACCAAACGTTCCGTTTTGTCAAGAATTGCTAAGATTATTATGCAATCTTTATGGATTCTGAAGGTTAGTTGAGACGAAGAACTTCCTCTTGATATCTCTAATCGGTGGCAAACTTGGTTGCTAGATCTTCATTCAATTAGCCTGATTAAAATCCCTCACTGGAGCGGATACACTTCCCAATGTGAATTACTTGAAATTCACGGATTCGCTGACGCTTCTAAGTTTGCGTATGGTGCAGTAGTGTACCTGCGCTTAATTCATACACAAGAAGTGATCGTCACACTCCAATTAGCTAAAACGCGAGTAGCTCCCCTTAAGACGCTAAGCATACCTCGCTTAGAACTTTGCGCCGCGTTGCTACTTACTCGTCTTGTTCAAACGTTTCTCGAATCTTTCCCCATAAAGATCGAGAGCGTTCATCTTTGGTCTGACTCTGCAGATATGCTTTTCTGGCTAAAGACCACCCCTCAGGATGGGGTGTTTTTGTCGCAAACAGGTGTTTAGAGATTCACACTGTGCTACCTGACGCATATTGGCATCATGTGCGTACAACTGGCAACCCCGCTGTAGTTATATTACGAGGCATTGAGCCTTCAAAGTTAGTTCGCATAATCTCTGGTGGAAAGGTCCCTCCTGGCTATCTGAAAGCCATGAACCATGGTCGAAATAACATGACGAACTCAATTTTGCTGTTAATAGTCTCAATCTCCAACCTAGTCACACTCTTATCGTTAGTAGGTGTACCCCAAATTCTGTTGAGAATACTCCAGAAGTTTGGAGTCTTATTAATGAGTACTCTTCGCTAGATAAATTATTACGAATGGCTTCGTATTGCTTTCGTTTCATTAATCGAGTCAGCTCGAAAATAAAACGTACGAAGTCGTCAAATTTAGACGTTAGTCCTCTTTCTGTTCTCCAATCCTTACTATGCCATCCCCCTCCGATTTCTGAGGAGGTTAGTGCTAGTGAGATTGGGAACACCAAATTTTGTTTGATTTCTTAATTCAGACTACTTATTTTAAGTTCGAGTTTCAACAATTGATTAGAACAGGAAAACTCTCGTCTAAAAGTCCTCTGGTACCGCTAAACCTCTCGGTTCAAAATCATTTGCTCAGGGTGGGCGGTCGACTCTCACATTCTCTTCTCGAGAAAGATTCTAAGCATCCTCTCATTCTTCCGGTTAATTGTCATTTTACGACTTTATTAATTAGAGATGCTCATCATCGCACTCTTCATGGTGGCACTCAATTAACGCTTGCCACGCTCAGACGTCAGTTTTGGATAGTGAAAGGTCGATCAGCTGATAAGAGAGTCATCAGAACTTGCATTACCTGCATACGTCACGCTGCTTGAGCGCCTTCTCAGTTAATGGGTGAATTGCCCAAGGCCCGAGTGCGTCAGTCACCACCGTTCGAAAGTGCTGGTGTCGACTCCGCCGGTCCTATCAACGTGCGTCTCACCAAGACTAGAGGAAAGGGCACCATGAAAGGCTATATCGCAATATTCATCGGTATGGCTACCAGAGCCGTACACATCGAGGTAGTCGAAGACTACATAAGTGAAGCCTTTATCGCTGCTTTCCACCGTTTTACGACTCGCAGAGGTCATTGTAAGGTGTTATATTCCGACCAAGGGACTAACTTCATTGGGGCAGATGCTCAACTAAGGCAAATAGTTGAGGCTTCGTCATCTTTCACATCTCGTGTTGTTCGGTCGCTTACTCAAGACGGAACTTCTTGGATTTTTAACCCTTCAAGTGCACCTCATTTTGATGGAATCTGGGAAGCTGCAGTTAAATCGACGAAACATCATTTGCGCCGAGTCATTGGAGAACAAGTTCTCACTTTCTCTGAACTCGCTACTCTCATGTGCCGAATTGAGGCGTGCTTAAATTCGAGACCTTGAACTGCTCTCAATGATGATCCCTCCGATCTTGATTTTTATCACCTTCACACTTGCTCATACAACGTTCATCATTTTTAGTTCCGGAGGAACATGCAACTACAACCAATGTGCCTCCAGGAAAGCGCTGGCTTTTCATCAGCCAGCTGGTTCAACATTTCTGGCAACGATGGTCAACTGAATATCTAACTGCGCTCCAGTCCCGTCAAAAGTGGAGATAACAACAAGAGTCTTTGGCTTTGGGCGATCTAGTGCTCATAAGGAATGAGCTTACTCCACCCGCCAAGTGGCCCCTGGCCCGTATCACCGCCATCCATCCAGGGAGCGATGGTTTGATCCGTGTGGTCGATCTACACACGGCCAGCTCAACTCTACGAAGACCCATCGTCAAGGTTATTCACCTTTCACTCAAGGAGTAAGGACCGTTTGCTATTCTGACGAAGGTGACAGGAATGTTCACGATTCAACGCCGAAACACGCCAGCAGAGAGCATTCCCCCTTCTCCAGCTCTCTTCGACAGGCTCAGGCGAGCTGCGCCTACCAGCACTCACCACGTGCTTTGCTTTACCGCCCCTGCCAACTACCAAAGCAGGCAGACGGCAGTGCTCGTCGCTGGTCTGCGCCATTTCACGCGCAACGTCAGCTTTAATAAAGCACCTTATTTTTCTCCACAAGAAACTTTGTCATTTCAACTGAACCTCTCCAGTCCATGATCCCAACTACATCACATTTATTCAATATTGTTTATATATATATACTTACAAAAAATAAGTCAGATATCGAAAAAGTTGAATTTTTTAATTAATATACATAATATCTATAATTTTTTAATAATTTTTCTAATTTTTTCACATATTTTCATTGCATTACATCGTATCATAATTAGAGGTCTATTTCCAAAATCTGCTCCACTCATTTTGTATAAACATGTATCAAAACTATCTTCCCAAAATTCTGATTGAAATGGTTGAAGTATTCCAGAGCAGTGCTACGTGCCCTACCTGAAAATTATTAAAAAATTAATTCTCAGATAATTGACATTAAAGTTTGCAAAAAGTTTTTATATACTTATCTCCTTTGCTGTGTTTATTATTGGTGCCTGGCAGCTTCTACATATAATAACCAGTCACTGAAAAGTATTTGACATTTTATACACAAGGATTTTCATGTCAGTAGTGTTGTGTTCCATCAAATGATAACAATGTTTATAAGAAGTTACAGCTGAAAAATTAAAGAAAAAGCACCACTATTAATAAATGTAGTATTTAGTCCTTATCTAGTGCAAAAAGACATGAAATACTTTTTTTTTTCAAATAGAAGTAAAGAAGTAAAACTCAGTGAAATAACCTCAAAGTTTGTTTTGATTTGATCTCAAGTGAAACAATGATTTTATGAATATCTAAAGCAAATTACAGCGAATTAAATGTGATTTAGTGATAATGTTTGATCTAAATAAATTAATTTAAAAAACATTGATTTAAATGTGTACCACTGAAGTTTCTGCAACAGTATCACACGTATCACTCAAAATTTTATTGATTTTTTCATAATTGCTGTACGATACTGGCTGTAGTAAATCCATGAGTCGACAAAAAGTAGATAATCCAGCATGTCCTTGTCCAAGTGCACGTAAAGCCAATGCATATCTCCTGTTGACTTTATAAGCATTTGCTTGAGATGCCGCAAGATGACATGAATTAACCGTTGTATTTTTTTGGCACACTGCATATTATTGCAATCTTGAAACCAAGTTCTCTCGTATCAACTTCAGAAAATTTGAGTTTTCAGCATACAACTTCCTCCAATGTAGTGGATAAAATACTAAAATCAATTATTCTAAGAATTAATGCAACTTGTTTCAATTTCAGTATCATTCACTTTTCCACTGGAAGAGCTTTTGAGTACTTTTGGCGATGATTGGTCCTCACCTGCTTATTTCCATAAAACTCCTTTTTCCTTTTTGGAGCTCTTTTCCATTGATATTTTTTTTCCCTGACCACCAGGTGCTCTGTTTTGATTTTTCTTTCTTGCCATAACTATCTAATACTATTTGTATAATAACTATTATATATATAATATATTTTATTATACTATATATATATACAATTCAACACACTTTTGTAGCTCTTCCCCATTGATATTTTTGCCCGGACCACAGGTGTTCTAATTTGATTTTTCTTTCTTGTCAAAATTATCTAATACTATAATTTATATAATAACTATTTATATATATATATATATATATATATATATATATATAAAACACAACACAATTTACTCACTATAATTATAACTATAAATATTATTATCAATCAAAACAAAAATAATAAAAATAGTTGTAAACTATTAAAAATCAACGTTTTAAAAAAAAATATTAAACAATATTTTGCTTAAAAAACACTTGATATTTTTAATTAGAGCAAGGCTTTATAATCAAAATATGCAAGTATATAAACATAGGAAGAAAGCTAGAGCTACTCTGCTCTCTGGAACACCTAAGGTAAGGTTCTTTTATAGTGCTCTGCTTTATCGACAGGGGTAATTATAATGAACAAGAATTTTTTTTTCAAATAAAACTATAAAAACTTACGTTCTCTGAAATTAAAAATTTTTCACAATGTGAATGATTATTTAAATATTGAAAAAGTTAGACAAATTTTAGGTATAAAAACGAAATTTGCTCGAAAATTCGATTTTTTCTGTTTTACATTTTTTATTCTCAATAGAAAACGAAATCGAATTTCGAAAAACGGTTTGTGAGAGCATATTTTTTTAAACATTTGGAAACTAATTATCCAATAAAACAATATTTTATTTTTTCATCATTTTAACCAAGGCTTGACCCTTAAGAAGGTAGCAATAACCTGTAAAACGAATTAAAAACAATTCGAAAGAACTAGAGCAAAGAAACAAAACTAAAACAATAGGAAAGAGGAAACTAAATTAAATATTCTGACTAGAAAGAAAACTACGGGATTTTCAGTTAATAACAGTTATTATGACTACAAATTTTAGTAAATTATCCAAGGACGAGGCAGCGCCCTGCTTGGCGTGTAAGGAACGTAACGTGACGTCTCAAGCGAGCCGGGCGAATCGTACCTTTTATACTTTGTTTTTTGGGTTTTCTAACTCTACTTTTTTGGCACATTTCTCATATTATATTAATGCAGATGTAAATATGACATATGAGAGATTCATTTGAAACAACTTTTTACATACATTTGAAAGATACTTTCGTATACGATTAATCAAGGGTCGAAATTAGTGACCGCAAAATCAATTATAAATTTTTTTCCTTCAGCCTGCAGGAAATTTCTGAAGGGAATCTAGTGAAATGTTTTCTGCCCCTACTTGATGTCAAATCCTATCAAAAAATTTAGTGCTAACAGCGTTCATATAAGGAGAGAGATCGCGCAAAGTTGACATGTTTAAAATTAAAAAACATCCGCGTTGTATATGATGATAGTGTGTAACCAGCTGAGTCTCTGTAACTCTTGTAGTCTCGTGTTGCGGTTTTTATTTACATATATGGGTCGTTCTCTGGGGAATCGAGAGATCAAAAAATAGATTTTCTTGAAACCTTATGAAAACGTTTAATTTGATGTACCGAGTGTTGATGAATTTTTTCAGATTTTTAAACCTTTATGTTTTTAAGCTGTGCCATGTGAAAGTTGACAATTTTAACATTTTCTGCATTTTTTGCTGATTTTGATTAATTTATAACTCCCCAGGGAAGCATTTTTCACGATAAACATAAAATACTTTTTTTTGTAAAATTTTCTCAGTTTTTCAATAAAAATATTTTCAAAGCTGTATGTGTACACTGTCATTCACATAA
>JAWWEQ010048903.1:0-14771 GCA_035583055.1 Torymus tubicola | reverse complement strand
ATATATACACGGATCTTCTCTCTGTTCTCTCCATTTGATCCACTATATACATTCCACACATATATCGCGCATCCCCAAAGTCATATATAAGAATATAGATGCGTCAAGTAACGAGATGAGAAGAGTTTCGCCAGTAGCCTCTCTCTCACTCGCTCACCGCGTGATTGATGAACGTTGGCTCACCTCCCGCGCGTAAACGCGTTCACACACACATATATATATATACGCGTATAACATTCATCCCGGGCTAGCACATGCAACTTTGATGGAGGGTTCGCGCTCTATCTCCTTCATTGTCGAGTGTGCCGCGTCTATATATATCTAGCGCGTATATACATATATATATATACATATATGCGATATTATGCGGAAGGAACGGCCACTCTCCTCTCACCCCCGCCCCCCTCTCTCTCTCTTGGTCTCAAGGAATTTGGTTTTTCCTCTGTATAATCTTTTCTGCGCGAGCCAATGTGACGGGCGACCGTTTATGAATAGGGATGATGTACGGTCCGACGTTAAAGGATATATAAGGCGGCGATGCGCTTCTCTATATGAGCGATATGTCGCGGGGCCCAGTTGTTATCTCCTTTGCTATTATGGATATAGGCGAGCGAGGTCGCTCTAGGTGTGAAACTGGCTGTTTACTGATTGGCAGAGGTGCTGGAGAGAGAGTTAATAAGTCTGAAAGGGTATGGTTGAAGATGTAAGGAGAGATATAGAGCCAAGGTGTACGTATAAATTATTCAAAGATGATGTTGTGAGAGTTATTCGCAGGGATCTTTATAAGGTGATAAAATTTTCAATTGCAAATTATGCATTAAAATTACTTTATTGTTGGTTATATATAAATCATAGTTCTTCAACTTTTTGATCAATGTATCATTAAATTTTCTGATAACGTTTATAACGAATATAGAGAACCAACAATTTATAGACGTATGAAAAAGTTATTCATTAAATAAAGAAATGATTTGTTAGAAATAATTGATTAAAACAAATTTGAAATCTTCATAACTGTTTATGACACTGCTGCCGTTGAGACTGGCTTCGTATTAGCTGTAAAACAAAGAGCTCTATTCAGATATAAATATGCGTTTAGTATTATATAGAATGAAGTCCTTCACTTTGAAGTGTTTACTATCATCATTATTAAAAAAAAAAGTTTTCAAAGGAAAGCCATTTCTTCCTTATTCTATAGTTCACGTATAACAACAGCAAAATCATATAACTGCTCAAGAAACGATATTATACTTACGTAATCGATACTTCTTTGTGCAGCTCAAAGTACATTCAGCTTTTTCCTCTCTTGTATCTGGTGCTAATAATTCAAAAGAATCAATTGCATTGATATAAGGTCCCGGAAAAAGGTGCAGGGAGATATATAAGCATGCGTGATTATATATGACCATATATAGCTATTTATTTATGTCGTTGATCGGTTTCGAAGGGTTTTTGGAGGTATTATAGACCGGATTTGAAAAGCCTCTCCAAAATAATCAGTTTATAGATAATCGGTTTTCAAGAGTTTTCGACCATTTTCTAGAGTATAACCCCAGAGTCCATTATTTCTTTAATCTCGCACTCTGAGAAAACAGACTATACCTCTTCAAAACGGGTCCACCCACATACTTATATATTAGCAAATATAGTCATATATGAATATATATGATGATATATAGACATATATGATTAAATCTATATATATTCATGTACGTCCATGTACGGTCATATATATTACAGTTCAATATATTTGTATATGATGATATATGTTCATATACAGACGTATATAAACACGCGTATATAGATGACTTACAAAAGTATTATATATATCCATATATGTTCATATATAGTCATGTATGACCATACTTACTTATATACAAACATGTGTTTTTATATAGAGACAAAATCCATAGATGATCAAATATGATTATATATATATATATATATATATATATATATATAATCACGTATGGTTATATATGTCCATGCAGATTTTTACATATGAGTATGTATTGTTATACATGGATCATTTTTTGTCGGGAACAATTTTGTTACAATACAAGCTTGAGATTATGGTACGCGACGTCACGTGTACCAAATACTTCGATTTGTTTTAACTACATTGATATGTTCATTTGCGTTATCTTTATTAAAGAACAAGTATTTTAAAAATTTTAATTATGAATATGAATTAAAAGAAAATAGCGAAACGCAAAACGAAAACTTTGTTTTAGAAAACCTACTTTAAATAGAGAGAGAAAGGTATCTTTTCATTTCAATGAAATAACTTTCATCGTAGATTACTAAAAGCACGTTACTATACTTAACATTAACCTACATTTAAGTATAATTTCTATATTACCTTTGATGCAATTTCTCACACAATCTCGAAACGATAAATTAATTTCTTGTATTTTCGAGCCATTCTGGTTATTTGACTCCAAAGCGTGAATCTCTGAAAATATTTCAAATGATTAAAATATTCAAACAATACCAGCAAAGTAAAGTAGATCAGACATATTTCAAACGTTTCTTTTTGTACAAGTGAATATGAAATGCATTTTGATTAATAAACCAAGAATTTGCTGAATTCAAATTTCAAGCCATATAGATAATATTGACGTACCGTTTATGTGAAATGAAAAACCAATAACTAAAACTAACGAAAATAGATGTGCCGATTTCATTTTTAATGTTCCTCAATATTTTGTGTAAAATTGAGACGTACGGTCGCTTTAATTTCACGCTGAGAACTAAATGACAGCTGTTTATTTACTAATATTAGTATATGTTCCAAACTTATTATCCCTATATAATAACATATATCTAGCTAACTGTGATGAGAATTATGATTGAAACTGATTTTCGAATATCAAGATAATATCGCTAACCGCGACATTTACATTTTGTTTAGTAAGGTGACATATTTACTATTGCAATTCACATTTCTATAATGATTTTTTTTTAGAATAAAGGTTTTTGGAAACCAAATTAAATTGAAATAAAATAATTTTCTTCGAAATATTGACGTATGCTTGGAAAAAGCTATATATTTTTCATAGAATTCGTTTTCATCAAACAATAGAATATACGAAATCTGAAACTGAAAATTTTAATGGAACATTCATGTTTTCCGAAATTCTAAAAACGGTTAAATCTTTTAAAAATTTAAAGGTATGCATTTTATCCGAAATACTTTAATAACTAATGCAACAAAATAGACTTTACCAATTGTTCTATATATTTATACGTCGTTGCATTAAAACCATCCAACTAATTATAAACTCTATTTTGGCATTCGATATATTATATTTAAAAATAATCACAATGTGTACATTAACCAACTAGCACATAAAAGTGACGAAAAAAAAATTTGTAAGGAATAATTTTTTTCTTGTTCTTTGGATCATAGAAGAGACGACTACTTTTCATTAAATTCCTATATAAGAGAAATTAAATTGACAATAAAAGAGTATGTTATACAAGACAGTTGTCTTTGCTCCCAAATTGTACTTCTCTGCCTCGTCCTCTAGATCGAATGTAGTATCACTACTCCGTTTTTGTCACAGGTATTTAAAGCATAAAAAGAACCTTCACTATGCTCACTCGTGTCGGCGCTACAGCTTTAATGTTTTTACGCTTTCCAGTGCGCTAAAAGTCACACGCATAACCTTCAGTGCTTGAATTATGAGTTCGATTTCGAAAAAACATCGTTCGTCAAGGGATGGAAACTCTAGCTCTCGAAAAAGAAAACGTGATTATTCACCACCAAGCCCTTTTCTCCTACTCGTCGATCGTCCCGATGCTCGCGCAGCTTGAGCTTGCGACGCAAGCTACAAAATAATTATGTTGATAAGGCAAGCAAGCGAGCAAAAATGCAAACGCATTTTCATGACAAAAATCATCAAAGCGACATCGCTAATAAGAATAAAATCGGCATTCGAAAAATTATAAGCACGACGAACGTCGTAAGCTTTTTATGCCAACACGTGACGAACGTCACCGATCGAAGGCCTATAAACACGACGAACGTCGCAAATATCACACAGCAAGGAGCGGCGAACGCCACACAAACAATCACACAATCACATAACCTCGCACTGTGTTCGAAGCCGTCAAATAATCTTGTCTTGCGAAGCACATCAAGTACACCCTATCGTTCAAGGCAGGCACACTTAAGTAACTCAAAAAGCAGTGAAAGCTCGCATTCAAGATCAAGCAGCTCCTCTTCTTGTTCTTCACAACGCACCGCCAACGATGATATCAAGGACACTATTAATGACACAAAATCACCATGTAATGATCCATCGACTTCAGGTAATAGTGACGGAAAAAAACAAAAATTTGGACGAATTTTTGAAAAAACTTGGCTTGTCAGATAAAGATTCTGAATCAGGGCCACCAATTGATCAAAAGATTGCCGTAATCTGGACACATATTTGTCAAAAAGGCTTAAATAAAGAAAATAAAGATATTTTAGTAAAAAAATATTTATTTCCAGAAAACTGCAGATCGCTCAAGGCTCCTAACCTAAATTCCGAAATTAAATTAGCTATAAATAAAACTTATCAACGCCGTGATTATATACAATGTACATCACAAAATCAACTTGGCTTAGCCCTTGCTGCCGTAGGAACGGTTTTGACGCAGATTATGTCAGATGAGAGTTGATTTTGTAACTTTAAAGAAAAGTATTTTCGAGTACATAAGTGATGCGGGACGATTATTGACTGATCTTCAACATGAATTATCTCTGTCTCGAAGATATTCTATCACACCAGTCTTAAAGCAACTTGCGATTAATGTAGCTGAGGATGCGGAAATCGATACTTTTTTGTACGGACAACATTTTTCGGAGAAATTGAAAGCTGCCAAGAAAATGGAAAAGGTTGGCAAGGACGTAGCTCGTCAAGATTATTCTTCATAAAGGAATTTTACAGGCCGCAATACAGATCGAAGATTTTAAATAAAATTATCTAACTTTTTCATAACTGAAAATTCGATAAAAATAAAAATTTCAGATAGATTGATACAGATACATATTTTCTGCTCATAGTACGCGACACGCATCGACGTCCGTAGCTGGGAGAAGTGGAGCAAATAATGCTCATTAACGTTCAGTCTTGTAATAGTTTGAATAATTTAAGTTTTTAATTATTCTAACGTATATTTATTAAGATTAAATTGTGAAAAGGCTTTAAACATCTACATTTGATCTAGAGGGCGAGGCATAGAAGTACAATTGAACGATCGAGTGAACTTACCTGTAAGTGAAACTCGATCATAATTGTATGAGCTGTCTCGTCCGAATAGATCAAAACTCACCCTAATTACATAAAAACTAAGAAATATTTAACATCTATCCCTACCCTTAATCTTTTCATAATTTAAGTATACTTTAAAATAATGACATTCAAGCTGTAGCGCCGACACCATGGCAACGAGAGAGCATAGTGAAGGTTTCTTTTTATGCTTTAAATACCTGTGACAAAAACGTACGGTAAGTAGCGATACTACATTTGATCTACTCGGACGAGGCAGCTCGTACAATTATAACCGAGCTTCACTTACAGGTAGTTCACTCGATCGTTCAATTCTTGAACCAAAAATGATGTGTGCCCTCAAACTTTTTTTTTATCGTTTTTACGACCACTTTAGCTGAAACTTTTCGTATATATATGTATGTCTACATCTATGTTTTCAGCGACAAAGTCATACAAAGGCGAGCATCTAGACCTTCACGCAGTACAACGTCAGGAAATGGGCGCTTACCTGTGCATCGCATCGAACGGCGTACCACCGAGTGTCAGCAAGCGATATTACGTAAATGTTCTTTGTGAGTTGACGAGCCGCTCGCACGCAGCTCTGCGCAACATATTTTTTTTTCACAGCCTTTCTTACCTTCCTTCTATTGTCGATGAACGCTTATATCTCTCGCACTTTGCTTTTATCATAAACGCATATATATCTCCTTCGCCCAGAAGCTGCTACTACTTTTTCTTCGTCCGTTCTATGTATATATAATATTATACATCTATAGCATAACCAAGCTGCTACAGCGTTCGCGTCGGTTTCGTCTTCGGTTTTAATTAAATTAGATGACGCGCTGGCAAGGGGAAAGGAGAGATGGGCGGGATTCGCAGAATGCTTTATCTAGTTTTTTGGACAGTAGTTATTAAAAAGCTGGTTTTACTATAGAAGAGCTACTTCAATTACGCGCGGCGACACTTCTTTCTAATTGCTTTAATGGTAAATTGTGAAGGCTTTACAAAGTATTTATAAGTATTAATGCATATATGTATACATCCAAGAGGATGTTGAAGAAAGAGATTTAAATATATTATATTTAAGCTTGGCTTTACTTACCACAGCTAAAAATATATACCCAATCTGCGCCGTAACTTTGATCTTTTGCTTAACTTTAGTAAATTAAAGAATTATTATTAAGAAAATTCGAGTAACAATATTCTTTCTCACATACCAAAATTTTTTATTATAGTTAAACCTACCATCAAAAATAGGGAGCAAACGATATATGGATCGATAAACACTGATGTTACTTTGGAATGCTACGTGGAATCTTCGCCAAAGTCACTTATAACATGGTATACGGCAAACGGTAAATTGTGCTATACTAATATTTTTTTACATTATCAAGTATTGAATGAGATCTAGCATAAAAAGAGTGAAACTCTTAAATTTTTTCGCTTAATAATTGAAATTCCTCCTTCTAACTTCGACAATCGGCTACTGATTATTATAGGTTTAAAAGTGGCATCGGACGGGAGGCATAAGATCTCGGAAATTGTCATAAACGATTACACCTATCAAATAAACTTGACGATACGTAGGCTACGTCCGTCGGATTTTGGAACGTACACCTGTTTCACAGAAAACTCCTTTGGCAGATCCAGTGCCATTGTTCGCCTGCGAGGTACATAAATTATATTGTTTATGTGAATATTTAATGCAATAAGATAATTAAACTGTTAAAATATTTATACTTTTTAAATATTTTATCTTACGAGACGTTATTCTTAACGTTATATGCGATGAATAATGATTTTGACGTTAAACTTTAAGAGCATATATATAACGTAAGATATTAATAATAAATAAATTACATAAATCTTATAATATATACGTTTCTACAAATATTTAACCTCGCATCAAGCTGTATAAATTTGTATTTCGAACTAAAACATTAATACTACATAAAGTTTTCAATATACCTCAACGTTATATATATTGTAAAGCTTTACACGCGACTGAAAAAGCAGCTTTATTGACTTATACACCCTACACTGCAATGTTTGCATTGCAGAGCAATACGACGCGAAAACGACGTTGGTCCCGTACCCACACGGCGACCGGAAAAAGCTCATAACAGGCCATCACTCGTCCTCCAGCAAGCATCGTAGCTCTCACAACACTCTCACAGGGTTCGAAAAATCAGCGAGATTGGAAACTGCTTGGCACGACGAGGACGACGACAACGATGGCAAGTATTCGTACCTTCCGGCAACACCAGGAGCTCACTATGGTTCCACTGACTCGGGCAGTTCTGGCGCGACTCTTATACGAACTCTTCCAGCACTCGCTGGATTACTTACCATTTGCGTGCTTACACGCGGTTCAGGGAATATATAGGACAATGCTTTCTATAACCGAGTCAGCAAATTTGACTGAATTCGATCTTTATTGCAATTGAATTTACCTATGGTGGTATATTTGATTAAAGTTATATAATACGGAGTACGTGATGTAGGTACTCTGCATTGGAAAAGAAAAAAATGTGTTATAAAGGATGTTTTATTTTTTTGCGATTAAATTTTTAATTTTTTACATTAGTTAAAATACATACGTTAGTAGTGTAGCTAGGGGGGTTCTGGCTCAGTGGATTAGAATACTAACTCAGTGAGCCAGAACCCCCCTAGCTTTTGAGGCGGCTGCTGTAACTACGCGAAGGCCGGTAACCCAAGAGTACAGCGCGCGGTCGGTATTCCGAGTACGCGCGAGAGCAGTGAGTTAGAACCCCCCTAGTTTTTGAGGCGGTTGCTGTAACCCATCGCCTGCGAGAAATTTCTTGCTATACTACTATACATGTTTTTTTTTAATAACATGTATGATTTATTTAAATTTTTTATATTTATCGCGTTCGGGAAATGAGTTTGTATTGGATGAATATTTTGGAGAATATTTTTTCTATTTTGAATGTTCCTTTTTCTCCTGTTTGGAATCAAGAGAGGCGTATAAGTGTTTGAACTTGAGCTGTGAGCCATCTCGTACGACGTGGGAGACACGAATGAAACAGAAAATTTACTCCCAGTTCATTGATATTTCTTCCTCGCAATTTTCGTAGAATTGTTTCAGAAGTTTAATGTTATGAAGCGCACAGCTGGTTTTATAAGCACCCTCATTATTTGGGCAAACTGTTACAAATTTGATCTTGTCCAGCGGAGGAAATTTCATTTCTGCTACATCGCGAACGTTGAATCTGAAACGCTCGAGCCATTTTTTCTTTATGGAGACCATAACGAGTACTTGAGTAGCATCATGCAAACATTCTCGAAGAACATGTCCGATGTCGGTGTACGGACGATCACCTGATTTCCAAGAAAGACCGTGATAGAATTGCTTTAACCAAGTATTTTCTCCCTTATACTTATCGGTGAGCCCGTTCCAAGGAAAAGGTGCTTTGAATAACAAGACTAGAGGAACGTCGTCTTTCTCCACTGAAACTATAGCTAACTCTTTCAAAACATAATCATTACCAGACTGTTTAAAGGCCTGAATATCAACGATGTACTTGATCTTATGAGTTTATACAAGCTTCTTCACGTCACCATTGATGGGACTATACTGAACGATCCGGTCGTGCAGAATGAGACAATATTCGAAGGTTCCAGCTGGGAAATTATTTCTCGATTCAAATTCTAAACGCACGTCCACGGGAGCGTTTTTCAAAGTACAGTAAAGCAAACTGGTTACGATCTATATATAAATTTAAATTTCCATACGGATAACATTGGGAATTAAGGAATAATTTTACATTACTTAAGTTACAATGATCGAACTGACTTGCGTTTACCTGTCTCTGAGATTTTTTATTCGTTTGAAAAGCAAGAATAATCAAGCGTGGTTTCTCCAATTGATTGGATGTTTTAACAGTCCAAACGTGTTTCGGAGAAGATTGAAGGAATGGATATTCGTAGAATTCCCAGCAGCGATAACTCATTACCGCAGGTCTGTTTTTCTCAATATATTTAAACAGAGGAATTTTACGCTTATCGGAAAGAAGCACGTATGGCATCAACCACTCTATCTTCGTTAGCTCAATTTTAAATTCATCATAAGTATTGGCTGCTCCTGCTGTCTGTATGATGGCATTGATATCATTTCTTGACCTTGTGAGAATGAGCTCGTGTTTTACACTTACTAAAATATTCCTATAATCTTTTGCAAATCCGAGAATCATACAGAGAGGTATAGACAGGTCGAAATAACCATCATCGCTAGTGAGTTTTTGTGTTTCTTCTACGTCGAGCCAGCCAGCGTTTTCTATGACCAATTTTTGACTTGGATTGAGAGAAACCCAACCTTTCATGAGAGTAGTCAATCCTACATTTTTACATTTATCAATTTCGATGGCATTTATCTCATATCTGATTTCTTCAAACATGACACAAGGCGTTGTTGACTAATAGAGTACGTTGGAGTCGTGTACCATCTGGTTTAACTAACTTACCGCATACGTGTAGTGAACTTCGTGACGGTAAAAAACACAAATCTTGATGTTGAATAGCGATACGAATTTCATCGCTGTTTCCAAAGGCTGATGTGGTGTAGGGCTAATGAGCGTGAAGTTGATAGTGAGCCACTGACACATCAAATGTTACAGGTGACTGAATGTTTACAATTTCTTCCATCTTTTTGTAAGCAGCAGAAAAAAATGCAAGTTATTTTCCACCAGTGACGACTCTTAGACCGAGACTTCTCAGGAACTGAATGTTTTGCCATGTTAGCGCTTTGCTTACTTGTTGACGACTGATGGATTGTCGACATGTTAACTTGTTTATATAGCCCTTACCGACCTTGCTGTTGTACACGATCCTCATTATACTTGCTTAATATTTGGCTTTAAACTGATCGAAATACCTTTGGGTGCTAACGTTTCACGGAGAAAATTTTCTATATCCTCTATCTCGTAACTACCAGTCGGTAAATATATTTCTTCCTCGCCGATGTAAAACTTATTATTATCAATATCGATGTTGGGAATAGAGTTGAATGTTAAAGGTTTAACCAAAAGAACGTAATTTTTATTTGGTGAAAGTTCAATAGGTGGAAAATACTGCACTTCTAGCACTGATGAATTACCTGAAAGGCTCAATGTTAAAGAGTTCTCAATGCGTTCCAGGTCCATCTTTATCATCTAAATTTACAATGGCAGATTCACTATGATGAGGCCCGCTAGCACATACCGGCCTCCGCGTAGTTACAACAGCCGTCTCAAAAGTTAGGGGGGTTCTGGCTCACTGAGTTAGTATTCTCACATATTTCTTTTATCTGGTACTAGAAGTGTCAGTGCGCGCTGCGCGCGTCCTATCGTAAACCAATCAAATTTTACATGTTAATTTTAAATCCACCAATCGCAATCATTAGAGGTGACAATCTGAAGTCCATCTCTTTTTTATATAGGATTATTCCTTGTACATATTATATAGTCATATAGTAATTACCAATATTATTATTATTATGTTTTACATCTGTTTATTTTTGTGTTACGCGTCATGAAGTACTATTATATATTTGTGGTTACGAGGCATAATCACATAAGTCCACTTTTCAAGTTTTGAGGAAAAAAGGTTTTTAATATTCAAACTTATATATGTAAGATCGAAAGAAACGAGATGAGTCGCGATATTTGACTAGTCAATTGACACATTTCAAATATGTTTACACAGTGGTTTGAGTAATTACATTTTCTTATGTGGACTTATCTAATAGTAGTGCTCTCGTTCATTTTCGAGCATATTCTTTAACTTAATTACGAAGCGGTCCAATAAATTAAAAAATTAATAATTCCTTAATCAAGTATATTCCTATTTTCGTAATGTTTCTATTTGTTTACGACCACTAGGCATACTGCATATGTTGAAAAGCGCGGACAATTTGTAAAAAAAGTTGTATATACCAGAATTTTGAAAATTCTCAAAAATCTATTTATCATGCATATTTTATATGAAATCGTATTTATATTTAATTAGAATAAATAAAATATATCACAGCAAAAATAAACCATAAAATGATATGAAGTTACGCTATTATGCCGCACACAAAATCTGAATAATGGACTTGTATAATGGTTATGTTTTCAGTATATCGTAGCTTCAGGCCAACACTGATAGTTTTAATAAAAAAGATCTATTTGAAGATACAAAATATGAGGTTTTTACCAATTTTCGAAAAAAATGAACTTATGTAGTTATACCTCGGAGCCACATTTATAAACATAGTGATTTATTAAAATGTCGATAAAAATTGCGTACAATATAATAGGTAGTTTTGTAAGAAAATTTAATTAAAAATATAGTCATACGTAATACACAGATATCATTTATCTGATAAAGAAACAAAGGAAGTAACTATACCTTTCCATTAAAGTAAAAAAACTATATCTTCGATTATGATATTTTTAGGAATAAACTTAAAATAGATTGCAATAATTTTATAAAGCATCAGGGGTGAACAGAAAACTTTTGAACTCATAATATCCACTGTTTCTCCTCATAATAACAGCCGTAACACGAACTGCCACTGATGAAAGATTCGTACCGTGTGCATAAATTAACGTACGTACGCGCGCTCTTCACCGCTGTAAATCACGAGCCTCGAATGCATTTTTATGAGCTTATTCTGAAAATAAGAGATCCTTAGTCGTAATTTAAATTCATGGTTCGTGCCGTAAACTTCATAATAAGGTTCACATGACAACTATAAAAAAATACCATTCAGACTTTTTTTCCCCCACTAATTTACTTTGTACCAGTTATACGGTTGTGTATATATTTGCGCCAAGATTTAATGAAATGAGAGTTTTACATTATTACTATTATATATGTCGTAAAAAACATTATATGTCTTTCAACGATTTTGTATAATTCATGAGTTTGTCGTGACATTCTCATGTCTTCCGAAAGTTTATTGGTGATAACAATATTCATGAGACTGTTAAAACTGTTTAGAAAGAATTACTATTAAAGTAAATAATCTAGTTTAGTTTGTAAAAATAATATTTATCATTCGTATAGCACATAAGATTTACTTAATTTATAACATTACTTTTCAATTAATTTTAATGAAGCCTAGCTTTTTCGTATATATTATTTTCAACAATACAATTTAAATTTAAATCATTATTATTCAAATGGCTTTAATGTAAATGTTATTGTTTCATTTAAATATAATTGTGTTTAATACAGACGAGACTGCTTTTCCACATGTTTATTCGTGTAAATTTATATTATTTATTGCATTATTCTTAGTACTTTTATTAAATCATAGCTTTAAAAAAATATATAATCATTGCTCTCTACCCCAGGTGTCATCAGCTATTCTGCTAAAACCTCACTTGTTTCGAATCATCATTCTTGTAGTATACTTAAAATAAGTATTTTCATATACATGTAATAAACATTTGAGATTATCATTAGAAAATATTATGGCAATAATGAAATGAAACCGTATTTATAGCAGAGGAAATTTTAAATCATTGGCGCACTTAGAAAATTAATCAATTTTTATGGTCTTATTTGATTGTTGTAAAAAATGAAAAGTTTTTTAGAATTACTTTTAATATATATTACATATATAAAGACTAAATTTTTGCTTTTTAAGTATGCATATTACGTAAATGAACATAAGAAAAAATTCCGTATGGAAAACAAACAAACGTAGAAAATCGTAAGAAACCGTACAAAACCGTAGAAAACTGTAGAAAACCGTTCCAATTCGGACATATTTCGTACGGTTTTATACGGTTTCTTACATTTTTCTGCGGTTTCTTACGGTTATCTACGATTTTCTACGATTCATAAAATTCGATTAGTACCTGAAAATTAAAATGTATGAAAACGTAAGAAAATCTACGAAAAGATAAGAAAATGCAAGAAAACGTACGAAAACGTACATTTCCGTAAGTTCTAATAAATATTACAGTTTTGTACAGTTTTGTAGATTTATTTACGGATTCGTAAGAGTTTATATACATTTTATTACGATTCGTAAATTTTTTGTGTATATAACAAATTTTTCATCTCAGAGTAGTAAATGTAGGAAACTGTAGAAAACTGTTCGAAACCGTAACGAAATATGTCCGAATTCGAACGGTTTTCTAGAATTTTGTCCGGTTTTGTACGGTTTACTATTGTTTCCTATAATTTCTTACGATTTCCTACGTTTGTTTTTTTCATAGGGGATGCTTTAAGAAACGAATAAATAGCAACATAAGAGGTAAAGAGCTCTTACATATAAGTGGGTTCTGAAAAATATAAATTATTAGTTTGATAAAGAAAAGAACAGTTGAATAGTTAACCATGTAAATAAATTACAATATTTGTACAACAGTAGTTTATTAGTTGTAACATAGAATTATAAGCCATATTAGATACTGAATAGCTTTTGTTACTTTTTTAAATTTTATTACCAACGAAATTGATTGATAATAATCATTTACTAATAGTTTTGAAATAAATTAAGAAATTAATGTATAATTCATCGGAACATATATTTAAATTTGTAATTAATATTAATAAGATTGTATTGTAAACAAAGTATGACAATAAACGTTGTTTATTTTCGAATTGATAATTGTATATCATAAATAATTGTAATTAGTTTTTATTTTTTTAGATTCAATTATACACATACACACACACACACATGTAAAATAGACTATTTTATTACTTTAGAAATAGAAAAGTAAGTTGTTATAGTTAGACGCCTGAAATAAAAATATAAATAATATTAAAAAATACTATACTTTCTTCCACTGAAATTCAAGTTTTTGTACGGAATTCGAGAAAAGTATAAATATATATTGCAGACATGCAGTATAAGATCTGAAATATAAATTCGGTCCAATTGAAAAAGTTGATCCCCGATATCAATCGAATATTTCCTTGGCAAGTGGAATACTTTCAGCGAATACTTTGCAAAATTCAATGTTCAAAATTTTTTGTCAATTCGTCTAGACTGATAAAGATGTTTTTTTGATAAAATTAAGTATTTTCTTGAAAGATAAAATGAAAATTAAGAAAATTGCTCAAAAAAATTGTTATACTTAAAAATGGGCCTTTTGCATTTAAAACTCACAGTAGTACCTAAAATATTGCCCTAATGCTACGATATACGGAAAACGTAACAACATAAGTTCATTTCTCAAATTTATTGCGCGGCATATCAACATAAGTCCAGCACTGATTTATTTTATCCAACCAAATTGAGTATAAAAATTATTTTATATAAAATATATATAATAACTAGATAAAATTTATAATTTTATGAACGTTAAGTGCATAAACGTGAGAACTTTCTTTAACGAAATAAAAAAAATGCTTTTTAATTTATCGCGAATTCAAGTTGTATTCAAATTGTATTCAAGTTGTATTATTTTTAACATAATTATTCGTGGATTAATTGATAATTTTGATCCAAATTCATAATTAAATTAACGAAAATGATCGAAAAATAAACGAGAACAGGACTAT
>JAWWEQ010048902.1:0-89148 GCA_035583055.1 Torymus tubicola | reverse complement strand
CTTTTCAATAAAAATATTTTCAAAGCTGTATGTGTACACTGTCACTCACATACCTCCAAATGAAACATTAAAATTCAAGGAGAAAAAACTCGCTCGAAGGTATCTCCACCGAAAAATACTGGAGTTACTTTTTTATTATACGAAGTATCTATATAAATCCCCGAATGGCACGCGATCATTTCATAACCTAGAAAAAATCATTTAGGTTTTGATTTTTTTCTAAATGTCTTATACAGGTCTGAAAAAATATAGTTAAATTCTACGAAAAATTAGAAGAAAAAAAATTTATGTATATATTTTGAAATTTTGCTTCGTTTTTGAGAAAAAAAAATCCTTTAATACTGATAAAATTTCATCATTAAATTCAGAATTTTTTTTTAAATCAAAACCTAAATGAATTTTTTTAGATTATAAAATGATCGCGTGCCATTCTGGAATTTATGCAGATACTTCGTACAATAAAAAGGTATCTCCATGAATTTTTTGGTAGAGAAAGTCCGAATCAGATTTTTAATTTTTTTAATTTATATATTTCATTTGCATATATGTAAGTGGAGGCATGTACATACGGCATTAAAAGTATTTTTATTGCAAAGCTGAGAAAATTCTAAAAAAAAAACTATTCTTGTCTCTATTGCGAAAAATCCTTCCCTGAGGAGTTATAAATTAATGAAAATCGGTCGAAAATACAAAATATCATCAAAATTCAGTTTTTGACCTCTTATATCACCAAAACTATAGATCAAAAAAATCTAAAAAAATTCAGAGATATGCAGAATGAGTAGCAGAACATTTTCTGGGAGTTTCAAGAAAATCTATTTTTTGACCCGTCGATTTATCAGAGAATCGTCCATATATATGTGTAAGGAGTGAGAAAAAGAGAGTATTCGAAGGAATTTTTATATTGCCTTGAGCTGCGAGTATTATGTAGTGCACGCTTGGCTGGTCTAATGCGAGAACGAGGGCGGAGGAATCGTTCTTCTTCGAAAAAGTTCATGCGCGCGCGCGGGCACGCATGGATGTCAATGAACGAGAAGACTCATGCGCTGCTATACCGCACTGGTAACATCGTAAAGTCGAGGATATGGCTACGTTTATATGGCTGTAAAATGGGCTTTCGTGGGGAATATAACGCACGCGGAGAACGCGAGTAATTGGATCTTTTGATATGTATTCACTGGTTTGTAAAAGATAGACGGTATATAGGGTAAAGGTAGGTAAAGTGTAGACGCTTGATATTGTTGTTTATTTATGTATTTGGGTGGTTTTTTTAAATGATGAAAGCTTTTGACGAGGACTAAGACGACAGATAAACAAGTTGTATAATACATGTAATTTTACCGGAACCGAAGACAGCTTACATCTTTTTAAGTCTCTTCCGCCCATATACCACCGCTGGCGTTTATTTTCCTTCGCCGTTCTTTCATCTCTCTCGTCCTAGCTTGCGTGCGCTCTTCTGATCCAATATAGTAGCGCAAAGAAAGAGAGAGAGAGAGAGGAAAAAAAAGAGCTACGAGGTAGCCTTCTCTTATGGAAAATTGCGTTTTATGACTGAAAATGTTATGCATACGTTGTGCGCAAGGCCACTTTTTATCCTCTAAAGGCGAAGAGAGAGAGAGAGAGTTACAAGAAAAAGACACAGGACAAAGTCTAAAAATCTTTATTGTTGGAATACAAATCTTGGGATTATTCTTATACCCTCGTAAAAAAGGATATATTATATACAAATATCCTGTCATTATATACGAGAGTCTGTATACGAAAAACATTTGACGAAAAAAATTTTATGTCGTTACACTACCGGTTCTTTCGTTTGCTATCGTAAAAATATCGTATTATACTTATACTCAATCGATGTAATGAAATATTTTTATTACTCCAAAGGAATTATACTTATATTCATTGCAATTGTTATACAACATATAACCTTATTTTATTCAAAGCAGCGTCCTATCTACCAATGGCAATGCGTTTACTTTGCACAGCTCTATCAGAAAATAATTTATATATGTATATATACGTCTACAGCGCAGCAGCGATCGGAAAAATTATTCAGTCCGCCGACGAGATAAGCGTGCGACGGTCCTGTCATCATCGGCCAAGTTAAATTGAGCGCGCGACGCTATATAACTCACTGCTCCCCTGAAATAATAAAGACCACAGCGCGCGCGCGCGAGTGGAATAACCGAACCGTCCACCACCTTCGTCACCACTTGTTTACCCAGTAGGGACATATCCCCAATCGACGCGTATCAGGAATGGAAATATCGGGAAACCTCATAGGAACGTGGAAAAATCGTCTGCACACGTGTATTTTCATTTGGTATAAACGAAGACTCGAGCTAACGCGTACGCGTGAAGAAAAAGAGACTTTCAGTATATATATATATATATACGCTTCTTCTTCGTACCGATAAAAAGAGAAGAAGAAGAAGAAGACTCTCCTCCCACATCGTTTTTCCACGTGCCTAAGCAAACAGCCGTTTGCACTTTCTACTCGTTCGTTGCCTCCTCCTGCTCGCTTAGCCCACGAGACCCTCGTATGCGTATATACATATATATATATATATATATATATATATATATAGGTGTGTCGTAAAAGGCTGCTGCTGCTGAATTTTCGCATCTCACCTCTTCAAGAGACTAGTGAAAAAGCTCGCCGCGCATCCTTTGGAAAATTGCAGTGGGACAAAGCTCTATTCACCTTTTGGTTTTTAGCTCGTGTATATATATATATATATTCCTCGACGCATCTCTTTAGCAGCACATGGACTGTGCAAACCGAGCTCTCGTATGCCGTGCACTTTTGGAAAGTAAGTTAAATGACGTGGAAACCTCTTATAACTCGGATACGTGCTATATATATATACATAGAGTTGTGGTGAAGAGGGAAAGAGTTGGGGATATAGAGGAGGAAGAGAAGAGACGATGCGAGTTGGCGATGCGAGTGCCACAGTGTAAGTTGTGATTCAGAAAATTGTCAAAATTGAGTTACTGCTCGTTCTCTGCGTGTGCAGCTCCTCACGGAATATATAGTAGTAGGTGGAGAAAACCGAAGGAGAAACGACTTTGCCACTGCATGATGCTGTTCCAGTGTGTGTGTGTGTATATATATATACACAACGTATAAGAGCGCCACTTCCAGGCACGATGCCTTCGATTTCTCCTCTTTCCCATTACGCGGTAGTATAGCTATTTTCTTCGTCTCTCTCTCTCTTCTATACGGTTTCCATCTCTCTCTTCCTCGTTCTCTTTCTATACTCTCTCTCTCTCTCGCTCTGTTTTTCTTGCCCCATCGTTGGGCGCCGCGTCGCGTCGTTGCACCCAAGACAAATAGCGATTGGCGCTTATCGCTTTTAAAGAGGAATTTCATTTCTTTATTTTCGTTGGCTCGCCCGCCGTTATCCTTTGCTATCGTTTAATTTTCTTCGACTTGGAAAATCCGTACTTGCAACAACATGACGCGACGTTTGATTAATGCACGGGCTTAGTATGCGATAATATATATATTGGTGCATAGTTGGCTGTTTGAATTTTTTTAAAATTAAATTAACATATTTTTATACGTATACAATTATAGAAATTGTGGATATTCAGAGAAAAAATTGCGGAATATAATGTGAAAAATAAAATTCATTCTATCGCAAATGTATTATTGTTATTATTACTTTAGTATATGTATTCGTGTAGGTATTCAATGTTACCCATTGAGTTCTATTTTTAATTTATAGATGCGTCATAACAATATCTTTCGAATGAATACAACATGCGATATTCCGCAATTAGTCGCATACTGTATTATGGATGTTACTCGGCGTAATGTGAGCATCCATCACGTGAAACGATACGGTATACATTATTTACTGTAGACTAGAAATACAATATTTGTTCCTCTATGACTGGATTAAAATATAAAATTTCTATATCGGGAGAAGTATAATACAGGAATTATGAAAAAAACATGGATGTTAAAAAATATAAATAAAAAAAATAACAGAAATTAAATTATACTTTAATAGCATGAAAAGTTTATGATAACTTAACAAATAAAAATTCAATCAAACAAATTAATTATTTTTCTAATAAAAAATTAATAACAATAAAAAAAGTCTATAAAAGTTCTAGGTTCGAAATCATAGGACGACCTTCGAAAATCGTTATTTTTTTATTCCAACGATGCTGCTGCTGTAAGATCTACACATCACATACTGAAACTTTCATAAAGGGTCAACATGTATAATGCAACAGTGCGGTTGAAAATTTTACGCTAGAGCTATACGGACAAAATAGAGCCTATCCCTCTTCTATCTAGATCTTCCATTTGATAGAAACTGAGTTCTGAAATTTTTTTATTAAAAAAAATATTTGCTGAAGAAAAAAGATTCAATATTTTTTATATATCTCTACTCCTATTATCCACAAAATTTCTATAACATTACTATAAGAGCTGTCAAAAATTAATGTGAAATATTATATCAACCTTATTTTAACCCTTCCAATTGTCCAACACCTCAAGGCAGAATATAAACTCACAACACTAAAAGGATAATCAACATTCCTTCACCTTTCGCTTCACTCAAAAACAGAAAAAAAACCAAACGTATGAGTACAACGCACACATCTCTATCGAATCCACCAATATGTATAGAACGGATACAAGTCGCACGCGTTATACAGCAGCAGCCATGACATGTCAGAATCGTCGTTCAACGTGTACACACAGCAGCAGGTAACCCTACCACACCACGATCATGATCAATGGCACGAAACGCCGGCCGGCGTGTATATAGAGGTAAACGAACGATCGAGTCCGCGTTCGTTGGCTTGAAAACTTTTTCCCACCATCGTCTATGAAATACGAGCGTGGAATTTCAAGTGCGCGCGCGCCTGTATTATTCAGGAGTTATACAGAGGCCCTACCAGCGGTTTGTGCAAAGTGCAACCGAGAAGAAGAACGACTGATATTAAAGACCGAACGTGCATATAGATAAGCCTTGAGAAGCGTCCTTTACGCAGAACAACGTGTGTGTGTATATATATGTGTGTGTGTGTGTGTATAGTATGGAGTCCCGCATTTTTCATAGGAGGAACGGGAAGGAGAAGAGGTAGAAGTTTGCTCCGACAGGAAAACGAGTCCGCGTGTATTGAAAAGCGTACGCCGATTGCAATGGTAAAAGTCGATTTCGAAAGTTGGTTATTAGTTGCAGAGAAGTACTGGTACTCGGGAGTGTATATATTGATAATCTACCAGTTTTGCAAGTATTTTAAAATAATTCATACTATATTTTGATAATATTTAACCCACTAAATATACTTATATACTGATGTGTAATCAATATATTGTTTGATCTCGTTTGACTAATCAAATTATCGTTTGATTAAATATTGATAAGGTATTAATCCTCTGCAAAAATAATTCTATTCCAGTTAAAATGACAATTTAATCGTTTATGAAAATTGAGAGACTTTATACGCTATTACATTATTATATAACAGTCGAGAGTGTCAATTAAGCTTCAAATAAACAGGATTGACACGATTTTCAGATACATCTATAATATGTATTTCACATGCGCGCGTGACATATCAATCGCCGTCGCATGAATCGTCGATCATATAGCTCGGATATATATATATACACGTGAGAAACCGGATCCAGACTACATGAAAAAAAAAGAGAGAGAGAGAAAAAGACGAAGCCGGGTATACGACTTGCACTTTAACGCTCAGGCGCATTTTATCAGGGCAACGCACGCTTGCGCCCAGCTGCAGCGCGAAAACAATGGCTCCTGGGGCGCCTGAAAGCCCGGAGCCACATAAGCTTTACCCGGAGGGAGTGAAAGAGGGGGTGGGAAGAGTGTCGAGTTTATGAAGTTGAATGGGTACGAGGCAGGTGACATCGCATGAAATATGGAAGGTGAGTTTTATGCGGAATACGCTGGGACCCAGCGTAGAAGAGAGAGAGAGAGAGAAATCTCCACGAGGTTCGCGTTTTACGCTATACCTTACCATGACTGCGCTGCCTTCTCTCTCTCTCTCTTCCTCTTTCCCGACGTTCTCTAGCTCGCTCTTATTCGTAAGCGCTTTCGAGGAGATCAAGATTTCATTTGCATTATTCACCGGAAGCGAAGGGCGGGCTTGTGCACTGTGAATTTCACTTGGCTTTCTCAGGGCAACAATTTTCGATGACAAATATCGAAGTGTTTCCTGATTTTCATGAGATTAATTTTTTTTTTTAAATTATTATAAAGCTATATAAAAGGAAATCACCTCACAACTATAATCTTATAGTTAATATATTAGTTGAATTAACTTATTTTGATAAGAACTGAATTTTAATTGATAAATGAATGGAATTAACATTATTTCTTATCCGTTTTACTTTCAAGGTAATTGTAATGAAAAAAGTTTACTGTTGTTTCAAAAACAAGGTCGGATCATATAAATAAGTAGATTTTAGCGTTTGAAAATAATTAATTCAGAATTTTACAATTTTCGTTCTTTAGATAATTATTTAGCTAAGAAAGTGAGTTTTTCTATAATGACAATGTTAATTCAAAAATAAAAAAGAAAAACAAGATGTAGATTATTATCTTGAGATACACATGGAAATAAACAATCAATTCTACTTTTCATATAGTTCATTTAACTTAAAAATAAAGTTAATTATATTTATAACGATACAGATAGGAATAACATTACAAGAAAGCCAAAATTTTCTTTTATTAGTGTAAAACCAGCATTCTAATTTTAAATGTAAAGTTATTTTCGCAGTGAAGTAGATTTTACTTTTTTTTTTAATACTAATTTAATTCCATTTCATTCCTTTTTTTACGCACTTGCAACTTGCATTTGTTTTGAAGCTATTTTGACGCATTAAAATAGAATGCCAATCCCACTTGAATAAATGAGAAATTCTTTATCAATTTCAAACTTAAAACAACTACACGTGAACAAACAAATTAATTATTTTTTTTATTTTTCTTCATATGTCAAACATGAAAAGTGCAACAAAGAGTACGACATCCGATTATAAACTACACTTGCTAAAAATCATATATGCGTGGTCATTTAATGAATTGGTACATCCTCTGCTCCTTTATATCTTTTTAACACTTTCAATTAATCGAACGTTTTTCTTTATCTTTGCATTTACCACGAACCTTACCACCATTACTAGACCTCATGAATATGAAATGAATGTGAAAAATTTTATATTAATAGCATCCGACGCATCAACACACCTAAGGGCAAGTGTTTCGCGTCAATATTAAGTATTGGATTAACGTTTTGCATGCTGTTGTCACCTCAAGCTGAGTAAGCCAGAGTAAATTTTTTACGGCGAAGCAATGCTAAGCCGGAAGGTTAATAAATCTAAAAAGGTGGTTGAGTAAAGAGATTAAATATTGTAAATATAATTTACACATTTAATAAACATGTTAATCATTGTATATTTGATTTATGAATGTTATAATCGATTAGTACAGCACTAAACGTAGCAATTCCACAGTAGTATAACTTTACTGTGATGGAATATGTAAAGTGTAAAAGTATTTGTGCTTAACTGATTCACAGAGTATAAGATACTTAATTTATAATGTTGACAAAACTAAGAAAAGACTTTTTCTTTTCTTCAATCTTGTACGTTCGCTTGACAACAAGTACTTGTTAGAAGTAAATACGAAGAAGGATGTCAATAAAAAATGTATACAACTATAATAGTGGTGTACGAATTTACTTGTCTACAAATGGAGTAATATTTAAAACGCTATTTTTCATTTTTTTACTACTGAATTTAGCAAAGTGAACCTTCATTTATTCCATCTTTCCCTTCATTTCACAAGATTAATTTTCTTTCTTCTAGGTTTAAGCTCCACACAATAGCATTTGTTTGGTACATTCCCCTAGGTTCCTTTATTTACTACGTATTCATGGGCATCCCCCATTATGTAAACCCTTGATAATAGGTGCCGCTACATGCTTAGATATACTAACTAAGACCTCCGAAAGATCGGTTTTTGGATGTAAAAATATGAAGGAAGCTAGATTATATTGGAATATTACATTAGGATAATTACATTCTAACGGTTAAAAAATTTAGTTCTGAATATTTTGATTTTTATTTTTAAAATTCCGATGGCAAAATCTTTTTCAAAAGTATAACCATTTATTAACTTAATATTGGACAATATTGAATATTGAAAGAGCAAATGAATTGGAGAAAACAAGCTTCCGTTTTTCTCTTTTTCAAAATTTAAAAATATTCATTCCTTCAAAATTTATAAAAATTTAATATTGAACAACTAAAATGTACTGTCGCATCTTTCTGAAATTCGATAATATTTTATGTACATTTTGACGCATTGCGCTTTGGGTTCCAACGCATCAATCATAAATCGTTTAAAAACTTTATTATGATTATAAGAAATCTCTATATACATTAAAAACAGATAAACTTCGAGGTTTATAAATATGTGTTTACTAATATAATAATTATAACCGCAGCGTTTAATTAAATCTACTCTCTTCACTTTATTTCTATTGCGACGTAGAAATTGCATTCGGTCTCCAATGTGTTTCTAACTCGTGGATAGGTGTTGCTTACACAGGAAGTAGCCATTGAGACTCAGCACGATCGAGGTTTACCCGTGCAGTGAAATTGCAGTGAAATAGGTAACGCACTCTACATCCACAGGTGCCCTGTTAAAAGATATTGCGCATGCGAAAGGACAGCAGAAATTCTTAGTTGACGCTCGAGATTAAGGGATATTAATTATTTTATCTCATACTAAATAGTAAAACTAATTTATCCACAACGATGTGATGTACAATGAAAAGCGTAAATATCAAAAATCAATAACTTGTTATGAAGATCAATAAGTGTATTAAATCTTTGTTTGTTTGTTTATTATTAATAACAACTTTGTATTTTTTTTAAATAAATCGTAAATCAATTTAATCAATTGCTTCATGCTTTCATAAATATTGTTATTATGAGATCTGATTACAAGAAAATTATGAGATATTTATTCACATCCATAAAGTCAAATAATTATTACGTATGAATATTGTTTTGATTAAATAATTAAAATTTATATGAAATTTATCTGAAGCAAATTTTATATAAATTTACTTCACTGATCTTTGTTGAACAGTGAAACAGTCTCAATAAAGTAACATTAATGTTCCAATTACGTTATAATTTAAAAGTATAATTAAATCATGAAAAATATCAACAAATTTTTTATTGTGAATTTACATTTAAATAATTTATATTTTCGTGACGTTTTATTTTAAGTAATTATAAAAAATGATGTTCAATCTTTTAATTAATGCTGTATTCATAAACGTCCTTTGTTAGTAGTTAGCTTAAAATTTATCGTCGACGTGTATGAATAATTAATCGAAAATATTATAACGAACATTTTATCATGTAAAATTCGTATTAATTAAATAAAGATATTTATTGAAATCCTTTATCCACCACTTTACAAAAAAAAATATCCATTCCACTTTAATATTCATATATTATCCTGTGATATATAAAGACGAAAAAAAAGCCACCACGATATTTACAAAGGCATCGTTAGCCAAAAGAGAAACATGTCCAAGTATTAATGAGACAACAAATTCAAAAGAACTTTGCCAGTACGATATAATAAAATTGTTATTCATGAACCTGAGTACGGTATAATGTTACCTCGTTAAGCTCTTGGACGCGCGGTTGACTCGACGACGACGACGACGACGAGTAGTTGCCTTCTCCTTTTTAATCGACAAATCGTGAAACAAACGACGCCTCTCATTCCAAGAGAGGCAAATAATCCCAAAGACACAAAGACAGACAGGGGGGGAGGGGAAAGAAGGTACATTTTATCGCAGTCAAATCGTTAAGTTTTCGTCCTCCTCACTCTCGAGCTTCCCCCCTCCCTGCCCCCAAACACGACAAGAGAAGAGACAGAGGGTGAAGAATCGCCAGAATGAAAGATACATAAATAATAGCTACAAAAAAATGCGTAAAAGAAGAGCGGAGGAGTGGAAAACGTATATAACAGGCTTTCAGAAGGCTACTGTACAAACGGCGAGCATGCGCGTCGGTCTTTTTTTTGTTTTTTTTTTTTTACCGACGCGCCTCTTCGCTCTTCAATTATCTCGCCTAATGACGGGCCTCTCGAAACTTGGAAATGTGGACCTCTTTCTATGTTGCCTATATATATATATATATATGTATATGTATATATACACACACACGTCCTGTGCTATCGCAACCTCGTCGTTTTTCATTTTTGCGCTCGCTATGCGCAATACTGATTTGTTTTCCTTGTCTGTCTTTTGCCTTTCTATTTTCTCCCTCTCTTTCTCTAACTCTTTCTATCGTCCATCAGTGCCGTATATATATATGCACGTATTCTTTATCTCTTTAATTCCATAGAACTCGTAAAAAGCTTTAAACAATTTACCCGCGGCTTTCGCTGTGTTCCAAATTAATTTACACAACTATTATAATTCCGCTAAATACATGTGGCCTGTTAAATTGCTACGCGAAATATAGTACAGATTAAATAATTTCGCGGTTACATAAACTTGATAAGATAGATTTGATATTTATACATGTCGCAGGTGTATTAAAAAATAATGAAAACATTCTATCAAAATACTGTTTTATTATTGTTACCAAATAAAAAAATATCCACAGGTATATATATAAAAACAGTCGGGAGTACGTATAGGTGGAAAAGTTCAATTAAAAACCGAAGTGTGACGATGTGGTGGGGGGTGACACTCTCGCGGATAGAATTTCAATTACAGAGACGAACGGCGCTGTAAAGGCGCGCGGCAATTTTCGGGCGTTTACGAGCGATCATCGTATTGAAGTTGCTTTTATCGCATCCCATCTCTGTAATGTAATGCGGCAGGGAGAAAGAGAGAGCATGGAGTGCTGATTTTTACGGTGTTACGCGTATACCCAAGCCCTCTTCACTTTGTTCTCTCGTGAACTTTATGAGGCTCTCTTGGTGTGTTGGAAAACTGCTGTATTACAGGGTAGATACGTTTTAATAGATTGATAACGTTTCGTATAGTCGGATGACGTAGTCTTGTCGTCGATTTTTCTTTTTTTTTCCTTGCTACTGCTACTGCTGCTACTCCGTGCACAGCGACTTCTTAAGAACTTTATGAATCTTGAAATCTACTTTTTTACGATCTCGCGCGTTTTCCCTGTGCGGCCCAGCTTGCAGAAATGTCGGGTAGGAATTTTTTTTTGAAAACGACCTAGATTATTATGCGCTGCAACTTTTACTCCAAGTCGTTCCGAGATTATTCGTGCTTCTTTCTTTCTCTTTCTCTCTGTTTCCTTCTCTCTCTCTCTCTCTCTTGAATACAAGTTTTATAAAGTTATTTACGTTTTAACATGACGGGAAATTGCAATATTACGAGGTACGATTGTATTTTTATTTTTTGTTTTCTCTGCTTTTAATTATATAGTGGCTGCAATGCTGTATGAAAATGTATAGACAAGTATAAAATTTCGGGCGCTTAAGAGATACTTTGAAAATTTAGGTCAAAGAAGTAGATAACACGGGATAGGCAGCTTTTATCGAATCAACCTGTCACTTCGTTTGCCGAGAAAAATATATTTCAAAGATGGCTGTTTTTATCAGTATACGCTCGTGGCCTAATTGCATTATTTCGTTTTACCGCTTGTTTGCCAAGTGTCGTTTCAACAGATAGCTCGTGGCCTCGCTTATGTCACGATATATATTCAATACACGGAAGTAAGAGAGGAGGGAGGTAAATTTGCACAAGCGTGCGCTTTTACTGTGCAGCTTCTAAGGACGGTATTCGATATACTCTAAGAAAATTTATTTTATTAAAGTTACTGTTTCCGATTAATGTGTAAACGAATTTTTCGTTTGAAACTATTTTATAGTCATATACTTGCCTTTAGAGCGTGTTTGAGGTCCTTGACGTTTAGAGCAATTATTCATTCTATTAATTAGTAGACGTATACAAAGTCATTCAATCAAATATACTATATATAACTAAAATATTTACTTTACTGATGTATTTACTACAATATTTGCTAAAAAATTTAATTGAATTTGAGTAGAATAGAAAAAATTTTTTTATAATATAGATATTTCTTCAATATTTATTAAAAAAATAAAAAAATTCTAGGTATATTACATAAATATTTTTAAGCCACACGAAGTTGGATTATTTTTAGTATTATTTTTCTGGAAAATTGTAATTTTCAGTAAAAGTAATATTGAAATAGCCACACGAATTTGGATTATTTTTAATATTATTTTTCTGGAAAATCATAATTGAATACCACAGAGTTTTGTTTACGAGAGCCAAAATACTATCATAGTTTATTTATTGGGACGAAAAACATTCGACATTTACCTAATAAGCGTATAATATCGTCCAACTAATTTTGCTGAATAATTATTAAAGAACATTTAATACATCAGTATAATTATATATACTTAGTAAATATTCTACCAAAAACACCCCCAAAAAGCTAATAAATACCGTACAATTTACCACACGAATAGCTTCGTTGGTTATATCCACATACTAACCTCTCTAATTAAACATTCCACTATATTACATCAAGCACACAATAAACCTTTCCAAATCAACCCATGCCAATAAATGTAAACATATACCCGGGAAAGGTATTTTGAGCACGTTGCAATTTCCAAGTGGAAATAACAAATAAGACCATCGCGTGAATTTCCTCGAAGCACTTCTCTCTATCTCCATTCCTCTCTCTCTCTCACACATTTCCGCGCACGCGCGCACATGCCCTGAACAATTCTCTTGATGCAGTGTGTCGTGAGAGAAAGATCGCATGTATATTATATATATGTATATTGCGCCTCTGGCAGCACAATAACAATTGTGTAGAACTCAACCCCAAGTCAGTGTGGCCTTACTACAATCAATTACAGCCTCTGGTTTCACGTATGCGTGTATATGTAAGAAAAAGAAATAGAGAAAAGAAGAGAGAGAGAGAAAACGCACCCCTCGACTCTTCCAATATTTATCCAGCGAAATGAGGAAAAGCCCTCAAGTACAACTGCACTGGGTCACTGGTCCATCGTCTCCCCCCCCCCCCCCCCCTTCTCTTCTCCTACATTCTCCCCCTCCACTAAAGCCGTTGCTCACACACATACACACACACACTTCTACATATATATATAGTCTATTGTTCGAGGGAGAGTAGAGGACGACGCTTGCATTTCCATAATTCAAGGCGTCGCGAATTTTCGGGTTGCGCACGTGAACAACAATGCACATATAGCACGCAGCTCGCGGCCCAAGTCCCGCATAATCCGGGCTATTGTCGTCCTGCGGCCAGCTCGACATTGTATTGACGTTTAAGTTGCTGCGCACCCGCAGCCGCCGTCCGCGTCGTCGTCGTCGTTGGCCCCTTTGTACGCTGAGACGTTGTAGTAACCTCGTCGTCGTCGTCGTCACCCGGTCTATGTATATATACGTATATACATGGATTTCGTCAGAGCACTCGGATAGAATGAATGTGTTTGTGTACATATATATATATATAAAGCATTTTTCTTTTTTGTTTCACTAGATTTTTCGACGGTAAATAAATGGAACAGGAGGTTGAGTGACAGTTTTGTTGGGATAAAAATTTTCGCTGTATGTGAGCGACGACTTTTTCAAAAATTGTAGTGACAATTTCATTTTCTAAAAGTTAGCGTTCACTCGCGTATATATATATATATATATATACTTGATCCACTAGCCTTTGAGAGAAAAATGTCGAGGCGAGCTTTTCCCTCGGTTTCCAAACAGCAATCGCTGTTTTACTCTAACCTAGTCGAGAGGCCACAGGGGGGGAGGGGGGGCAAACGAGAGAAAGAGAGAAACGAGGGCTAGCCGTTTTGTTTGAGTTCGAAAATCGGTAAATGGAACGAACGAAAGCTTACAAGTGCGCCCAATCGAGCGCGAAGCGCTTCCCGGACTCGCGCGAGCACCGAGCGATTTAGCTTTTCTCTAGTTTTCTCTCTTTTCAATTAATGAATGAAATCGGTGGCTTCCACTTTTTTTCAATTGCTGCTCGATTTTCCGCTTTTTTTCTCCCGCACCGTTGTGTGTATTTTTTCTACTTCTTTTTTTTTTTTTTTTATTTTTCTTCCGCACACGCGTTGTTTTTTTCGACAGAAGCGGGATTTTATTCCAGTTCGAATACGTAGTAGCGGCGGCCTCTCGCGTGGCTTTCTAGCTAAATCGTGCGTGCACTTTTCAAAATGCGATCTTTTAAGAATATATATATATATGGTACGATGTAATTTTCAAGAATACTCTATAGCAGGTTAGAGTGAATTAAATGGTTTGAATTTCACGGAAATGTTGAATGAAAAATTTTTATATATTTGCTTCTCACTGAAGAAAGTTAACATGGTCGACCACCGTAAGGAGAAAAAAAAACAGAGTAAAAGCAGATCTGTATTTTATAAATGCACACGTGAACACGTAATTTACCTGTCGAATTGCTTTATTTTGTTTAAAAATTTAAAAATTTGCGTTTGTTCAAACGTAATGAAAAAGATTATTCGATTCTCTGCTGTTTTTTAAAAAAAAAATTTATATCGTAAAACAATTGTCAACGAAATTTGATTAAAAGCAAATACAGAAATCGAACAATTACATTGATTTTACATAAAAATTAAATTACATACGTACACATGTATTGAAATGACTCCAAATGCTGTAACAAATGAAATTACATTTCGAAATCTCGCAGTGAAAGTAATATTGAAATAGAACTACCCCCCCAAAAAGAAAACGAAACAATAGACGATGAAATTGAAACAATAAAATGTATAGCATGTAGGGAGGATTAGTGTGTAAACGAATCGAGTAGCGGTTCGAGGCCGCAAATCCCTTGTCGACCGTTACACACCCTCACGTAGGCGTGTTTTACGAAACCAGTAATCGCGTCAGGCCGAGTCAAGTGTACGGTATAATGGGATCCATTGGCTCGGTTTGACAGCGTGCACGAGCCCGTATATACCGCACTTCCATTGAATCTTCTCGCTATCCTTTCCCTCCCATTGCTTTCTACACGCCTGCTCTTATTACGAGCCATTAATTCTGATTTCGGATTACGTTTTCAAACATGATCATGTGTATACGTTATTTTATAGATATATATATATAAAAATTTCTACAATATTATACCATGAATATTAGAACGATATATATACACTGAAATTCTATCGTGATGTATTCGAAATTCGTATAGGAAAATATCCTGATACGCTTGATCGTTAATTTAATTATTCCAATAAATTAAATTGCTTGATTGATGAGATATACACGAGCATCGGGCAAACTCATTAGAGCGAATATAGGTTCAGCATAACAACAGCGTGCCCTTCCACAACATTATTAAATAATCTATATATATACACGTTCATATATCTGCTTGATATATCCAACGGATCAAATTAACTTCCGAATAATAATTGAATTTCGCGCGCAAAAATTCAAAAGTAAATATACACTTATAGCGCGTATATAACCAGCATCATAATTTACGAAAATAACATTCTATTCCAAACAAATGGCTGCGCTGAACCTCTCGTGGGAAAATATAATCAACAACATCGAAATACATACACACACATACAAACTTTATATACACGCAGCAACGGTTCTCTCTACTCTCACAGTAGCAGCAGCAGCAGCAGTAGCGCAAGTACAAAACTTAGCCCGTCGCGGCCCCGCAGATCTGAGCCCGCGGCCTTGGAGGTCGAGTCTACCCACGCAGTGAGGAGAGGGAGAAAGCTCAGTAGGTCGAGAGCAGCAGCAGCAGCAGCGGTAGCCAATCCCAAAGGGACCGAACGCGTGGGTTGTGGGGAGGCCACCGCGCCGCTCACACCGCGTGACCCCGTCGTCGACGGTTTACCGGCTCTCTCTCCCTCTCAACGCGGCGTGCCGCCAATACATGCATCATACATGTCGAATCGACGGTGGTATATATATAGTCATGCTGCTGGTGGTGGTTGTTCAGCCTATTTGAATTTCCGCTTCATCACTAATGCAACTCGCCCGTGAAGCATATATATATATGCGATTTTAAAGAGCGCACGTTGTTATATAACCCATCGAGTATAACTACTACTACTACGTGTGTATATATGAGAGAAAGTGCGATGAGCGAGTTAAAATGAGCACGCGAAATTCCACGGAAGCTGCGGCTGCTGCTACTGCTACTGGCATAAAGCTCATTTGTCGAGAGAGAGAGAGAGAGAGAGAATGCGTATACGACCTGGTTTCGCCCGTTAATCCCTTTTCCGCAACGTTGTATGCAAAAGCAGCAGCAGCAGCAGCAGTAGCAGCAGCAGTCGACAGGTTGATTGCTCGGAAATCGCTAATTTCTCCCATGATGAGATTAGAAGCTGCTCTCCAGTTGCAACTCCGCAGCAACTGCGCGTTAGCGCTGTAATTTTCTAGCAAAGCGGTTTTATTTGCCAGCGAGCTACACTGGCCACACAGCTGACTTTATTAAACGTCGTACTAATATATACGCTGAGCTGTAGTAGTAGTAGTAGTAGTAGTAGGTATACTGTTCCTGAATTTCACGTTGCCTGACTGCGTCAAATTAGCGGCGACGCCAAAATTATATATAACGTGTATATAGCATTACGATGCTCCAAATTAGTAGTACAAGTCGCGGTATGGGTAGACGTAGATTTAATTAAAATGTAACGTACGCAGTATAGTTTTCGATATAAGATAACGTCCAAGGGTAAAAGTTACACGTTCAGGGTAACAAACAGCTCGAAGTCGTTGCAAAAGGAGGGAAGGAATCAATTATATACATCTATATATATATATATATATATATATATATATATAGAAGCACGGGGTAGAAATACGAAACGGAAGCAGTCAGGCGGCAGCAATAATCAAAACGTTCGTAGGAGCAGTAGCAGCAGCAGTAGTAGTATAGTGTCTGAGCTTCCGGCCCGAAAAAGGGAAGAGCAAACGCAGAGCCTGAGGGGATAGAGAAAACGCTCAAAAGAAAACACAAAGTTCCGGAAGCACAGTAGAGCCCACTCTTTCTCTCTCTCTCACCCCCTCGTCTTCGACTATCACGTTTCTCTTCTCTCGACCTTCGAAGACTCGTTCTCCTCTCATCTCTTCGTGTTCTCTCTCTCTCTCTCTTTCCGCCTCGATAACGGCTTACCTGCAGGCCCTACGAAAATTGCCAGCAAATCCCCGACCGCTGTTCGTGCTTTTGCGCCAGGAGCTAAGGCGTTGGTATTATGTGTGTGTGTATATATATATAGAAAGTATAGACGACGCGAAGCGGAAGGTAAACGCGCGAACGTTTTTTTTTTCTTTCTTCCTACCCCCTTCGTTTCTACTGAGCAGAAGCAAGGCCAAGTCTCGTCCATACCACAGTAGCAGAAGTAGCCTACCTCTTCCCTCCATGGACCACGAATTCGTTTTCGCTCGAGAGGCTTCAGTCGCCGCAATGTAGTTTGCTGCCTTTTTTTCTTCCTCTCTTCTTCGACCCTAAATTCACTTGCTTTCTTAATTATTCAAGCCTGTTAATTAACGTCCTACTACCGTGAGGCCGATCATTCTCTTCTCTCTCTCTCTCTCTCTTTTTCCTCTGTCAGCCTTAAAATCTGAGTCAAGGGACTTACTATAGCAGTGAGCAGGGCTCTGATGCTATAGCTCAACAAGTTGAGCGCAAGCGCAAGAGAATTATTTCATCAAGTGCTCACTATCTTACTCTCTTTTTACCGGCTGAATGTATAAGGAAGATTAATTACTGTTTTTACGGTATAATCATAGGCTTGGCTGAGCAATTTTTCGCGTAGCAGCTCTCCCTTGTAATACCCTCGAGTGGAAACGCGAGTCTCTCTCTCTCTCGGTTGTTCTGCATTTGCGTTATACACTGCGGTGGTTGTGGAGTTTATTTTTTCTTGATTTTACAATTACATCGTTGTAAACTATAAGGTATACATTTTTCTTTGTAACATTACAGCTATATACAAAATATATATTAAGGTATGATTATACTTTAGTTTATTGCGAAAATCATTAATTTTTTTCTTCTTCTTCTTCTTCTTTTACGGAAAAAGTCTATTACGGCGTTAGAGAGAGAGAGAGATACAAGATTATAACTTAAACGCGCTCGTATACGACGGCGTTATTCCTGCGCCTGTATTAGCTGTAACCGAGAAAGCTCGCTTCTCTCTATAGCGTGACCTAATTAATTTACGATTTAGCCCAGCCCTCCGTCCCGATGACACGATTAATCGCCTGACACGTAATTAATCGAACCAGAAGTCTTTAATCACCAAAGTCGAATTAGCTAAAGCCCTTAGATATCAGTAGAAGAATTTTTATACTTTTATCAAACCCTATTAGAGGATAAGACTTTGCAATTAAATTCAAAGTACCTTCAGTCCGCCAAAATGAACGTGAAAAAGTAACCCCATTACCGTAGGTCTTATATTAAATATATATATATGATGGTAAAATACGCAAACTACGAGTATTTCGCTTAATTTCGAGCAATTTTGGTGGTTTTTTTTTTGTAAGAACCATTTAAAGTAAATGAAAGATTAGATTGCAAGCTGGTAGAGAGAGAGAGAGTAGTTATAAAATAATTTACAGACGAGTTATATATATGCCGAAAAAAAACTCTCGCTTCAGAGATGATAAGGTAGAGGTATAGGCGTGTCGGCACCGCGAAGCTTTAAAAGCGTTGGAGGTGAGAGAAAGAGAGAGAGAGATTCACGGCAGGAGTGACGAGAGCCGTGCCACGAGAACTTAAAGCGCGATTAAAGTACTCGGCGGGTTATGCGCTCAGGCAGAACGATGAGGGGGGGAGGGGGGAGGAAGGGAGGGACACGAAAGGGTCAAGCGGTACTTGTAAAAAGGCTTGTGCCAGTTCCGCTCTTTCGAGTGCTGACTTCGTTCGCGTACCTTGATCGACGCTAGCGCACGTGTGTGTATATGTGTGTGTGGTACATTTTCGCTCGTCCTCTCATTTGCTTATCCCTTCTCCCGAAAAAAATTAACACGATAAAATTTAGATTCGACATCCACGCGTATAGACTTTAATAAGAACATCTCACGTGGTCTGTGATTGTCTGAGTTTTGGAGAGAGTGAGTTAAGTGCTGACAGTAGTAAAAACGGTTTCATGTTCGGTGATCGCAACGAGGTTTAATAATGTGTAGACGTATACCGAGTGCAAGAGCGAGATTTTCTAATTGGAAGAATTAAAGCTACATTATGAAGTTGTTATCGGATTGTAATAGGTATATTCGATTTGGTTTTCGCGAAATTAATTTTTGAAGTCGTCGTATTTTACGAAAGAGTGAAGTGAACGTCGTTAAAAACATTTTTATGTAACAATTTTTTCCACGAAAGTTTTTTTAAATTAATTACGAAGTCGATTGACATTTTATATTAGTTTTACATTTCGAATGATTCTTTTTACTTGTTATACTGGTTAATTAAAAAATTTCGAATGTCAACTTTGATTGAAAATGCAGCAACGAGCAATACTTTATTATCTTTTTTATCTTTCGAAAAAAAAAAATGTTAAAATTTTTCTGACAACATATACCAACAAAGATAATAATTGTACTTTAAAACATCTGTTTATTAAAGCATAATACACTGATAAATTCGGTAACAACATTAACAAAGAATTTGCCAAAAGCTTTTATGAAAAGCACGAAGATAAAAGAAAGATGGATAAAAAAACAAAAAACTTCGCTCGGCAAACTATCCTTTGTGATAGGTCAGTCGATAAGGGAGCGGTAATGATATTTTTATCGCAGAAAATGGCAATGCACAAAATCTCTTTCTAAAGAGAAGTGTCGGGGGGGTTAAGGCATTAATTTGAGATGGCTAACGAAGCAATCGATAAAATTCAATTGCCAGTGAGCGCGAAGTATAGTAGTAGTAGTAGGTGGAGGGCACAGTTTAATTAAAGAAGGAAATGACCTGGTTTCGCAACAAACAATTTCACGAGCACATCTCGTGCAAGAGAGAGAGAGAGAAGAGGCGAACACGAACGCGCTATTCTGTACACTATCTCGAGAGCAGAGAGACGACGAGAGAGAGAGAGAAGGCGTTAGCTGATAGTATAGTTTAGCTAACGGAGGTAGAAGAGAGAGGGAGAGAAAGAGAGGGGAAGCGTTTGGCGAAGGAAAACGGTAAACGTTAAGCGGTACTTCGACTCCCGCAAGTGATCATAGACTGCGAAGCAGGAGGTCAAGGGGCGCTTATCCCAGTTTAAGTGCAATCTGCTGCTGCATCGAGAGTCTTTCCCGCACCCGCACCCGCCTATACGTTCCTATCCTCCGATATATAGAGTCGCGCGGCGCAGAGCTCGCAGAGCTGCGATTCTGTCATTGAGTCGTTAAATAGTATTTTCGAATTGTGTCCCCCTCTACCTCGACCAGTTTCTATATACTCTCTCGATTATCCTTGTACACTTGTTTCTATCAATCGGTGTTTTATATATATACATGTTCGAACAACGCTTATTGTTATTTCTAGGTATTAAGTAATTTTCTTTGTTTGAAATGCCACAGGCGTGTATTTTAAAGCGAAAATAATAATGGCAGCACGGAAGTGAGTTCAGGTTATTAAATTCAGGAGGGGGAGAATTCAATTTCAGGTTTTTTTTTACTTAATTAACAACGGTTTTTCCGAGAAATCGAATCAGAGTCTATTACTGGAAAATAACAGCAAAAAGGTTCAGTAATTGTAGAATAAATATATTATTTGCAGCCTGTGTCGTTAAAGCGATTATTAAATCGAAAGCTTTGACAAAACTTTATTTATATTTAATTCAACGTATGCAACCCAGCGACAGTAAATGTTATATTAATTATATAATTGTAAAATAATTTTTGCATTTGAAAAATATAACGGAACCTTGGTAAAAATAAATCTCGTTCAAGGCCTGAATTTTTTATCACTAAAGTTTCACTGCTTCATTCTAAATAGCTTGATTGACACATTTCATTTGTCATAACCTTTCGACATCCACCAGAGGGGCAGAGAGAGAGAGAACGAAAACTCGGGGTATTTTCTCATTTCGCAAAATAAATCGTATTTCTCATAAAATAACAGTGACGCTCTTTCTCTAGCGTACAGACTACCACTATACGTGAGCGTAGCGGCAACTCCGTTTTCAACACAAAAACAAAGCATGGACAAAAAAATTCAATTACCATTTAACGTCTCGCAGTGCAGCAACAGCAGCAGCAGCAACAACAGTAACGAGAGAGAAAGGAGATAGAGATAGAGAGAGAGAGAAAAAAAAGCATAATGCCGTGACGTTAGCCCAGCGTGCGTCCGGTTCTCTCTTCCTCTCATTCTCTGTCTCGGCGTCCCTCTCGTTAAAAAGCAAAACGAAGGAGAAAATATATAAAAGCCTCGGACACGCAGCTAATCCAAATTTTTTATCCGCGCACGTTCGTAATCGTCCTTTTTCCCCATACCCTTTTCCTTCTTCTCTCCCTCTCGTGTCACACGTATCCGTACCCCTCGTCCTCCTGCCTGTCGCTCGCTCGCGCGTAACAAAAGCTCACACACCGCGACGCCACCACGTCGCCACCATGCCGTTCAATTTCTCTCTTCCAAGCGTTATACCGCGAGCTTACGCCACACCTTTAATTCGCTACTTTTTCCCGCGACAAATTCCATTCTCCCAGCTCTCTCTCTCTCTCTCTCTACGTGCATCGAATATATCCAACGTTCCATTTGCAAAAGAGTGAAGCCTGCGAATTAATGTCTCCTACTATGCTGAACGTCGAGTCGCTCTATCCTCTGTCACCCGCTTCAACTCTCTCTCTCTCTGACTTTTCTAGCTAAGCACGTATACGTGTATATCTCTAGGGTTTACGCTACTACTATACTACTGTACTTTGCTAGAACACTTGAGAGGTCAAAAATATGCATATATATAAAGATGAGGGACAGTTTATACTTATATCTCCCTCTGACCGTGACTGGACGATGATACGTGCGCTGCAATTTGAATCTTGGAGAAGCTTTAATACGTACACATATGTATATATACATATATAGGTAAAGCTAGAATAAAATGCGACAACTTGGTCCCGTGGTAGGTGGTAGTATTACAACGTAGGTAGCAACCCAAATGGCGTCGTTATACTTCCGGATGTTATGGGAATTTTATGCTAAAATTTATAGTCCACCTGATGTAATACTATTTAGTCGTGGTGTAATTACAAGCGATCTTCCTTTTTAAGGTAACGTTTTTCATAGCGTAATTATTTAAGTTTCCGTTACCTCGAATGTTTTTGTAAAATTCTATACCTTTTAGAAATATTAGTATATATTTTACGTAAAAAAAGAAGATATTTCTGATTTGCGTGCAGAAAAGCATAACATTTCAGTCGCGAGATTCCTCAGTGGTGACTCTCACTTTGAGAGGTATATAATATACGCTCACGGGTATAATCGCGATAACAAAAGGCGCAGCGCGTCGTTGTTGGAACATATAACAAGAATAGCTGAAATCGAGCGTAGAAAACACGAGGCGTCGAGGTGCAAAGGAAAATTTATTTTTCATCTCCATATACCCTCGTATGCGCGTCGCAACGGAACTGCCATTGCCACTTTCTCTCTCTCTCTCTCTCTCTCTCTCTCTCTCTTTCACCCTTTCTATACTGTCTCGTGTGGCACCGGCGACAGTGGCTGTGCGAGCTTTCTTTTTTTTTGTACTTTAACGCGAGCGCGTGCGCATGGGTAAAAACAATATAACGACACGTTCACTCGCGTGGTATTACAGTCTCATTTGTATATATCCTCGGTTCACTACAGGAGGGTTCATTCGCCTCGTTTTCACAAATTCTTGGTATTTGCGCGTGAACTGCAAGGTGCGTGTGTGCAGTGGAGGAGCGTGTCATGATTTTAACGCCTTTACTCTCGGACCAATTATTAAAGATTCTTTGTTGGTAGAAAAGTGAATTGATAATGAGTGTCGAGATTGGACAGGGATACAGTAATTTGAGAAGGCTATACATATACATATATATATATATATAGATGTTACCGTAATGAAGCGTTATGTTTATTCTTTACCGGCTGGCGATAAATTATGTTTATAGTTAGAGAAACGCATATGTATAATGCGTTATATATATATATATATATATATGTGTGTGTGAGTGTGTGTGTGTGTGTGTGTGTGTGTGTGTGTGTGTGTGTGTGTGTGTGTACGTACAATGGTGCATGTTGTATTTTAACAATCACCGATAATGTAAAAGAGAGGATACAGGATAATTTGCGGGCAACGCAAATTCGATGGTATAACGTTATATGAATAGTAACCGAACAAGAATAATCGTAAATATATAGATTTTATAAATAGAATCATATCTATAAATTATGCTGAACGTCCAACTCTCTCTCTCTCTCTCTCTCTCTCTCTCCTATTCCCCTTCTATAGGTTCACCACCTATATCGTTACGTGTATGTTATATAAAATAGCACACGCGAACCGAATGTTCGCGTGAAATTTTGCCTCTACCCTCGTAAACGCTCATCGAAATAAACAGTAACGATAACAATTACACTTAACAAAAAAAGAAAAGAAAGAGAATACGCGTAGTGTTGTTGTAGCAGAAACGAAATACGACATAAAGGTAAAAAGAGGATCCAAAATTACTTGGGAAATTCTATTTCCAAGGGAGAGAGAGAGTTTTCACGCGAACCCTTCAATGATTCCCATTCGCAATTACGCAAATAGCACTCTAGACATGTCGCACAGTAGCACACACCACTATCGTGCACCAATTACGATAAGTATACACATACACATACACACAAAGCACAATAGTGTGTAAGAGAAAAAGACATCGCGTCGAGTATAATTTCCTACTTCTCTCTCTCCCTCTCTCTCACACACACGCACACATTGACCCTATATAAGTATACACGAATAGAAGCACACTATAGTATATATAGGATCGTCGATTCCGCGCAATTACGGGGCAGTTACTAACGTCATGCGCCGACGACGCGGCTGCCGCAGCGATACAGTGAATTTAGCGAGCAGCCGAGCGGAAGGTGAGGTATAGTATATAGGGAGAGGGGATGGAAGCGGTAGAGCAGCGAAGTATAACGCGAGCTCGCACACCGCGGATATCTCGGGCACAGCTGCTAGCAGCAGCAGCAACGGCCAACTGCCGAGCGCTGCTAATCGAACTCGTGGCGTATATGCGCTGACAGGGCTCTATTCGCACGCCTATACGTGTATGTGTGTGTGTATATGTATAGGGAACGAACGACGATGTGTGTGTGTGCTGGACCAGTTGGAGGCCAGTTAATTCCCGCATCTCTCGCTCGCGAGCTTGCGGATAAATCAATTAAGCTGCGGAATTGCAATGGAAATTGTAAAGCTTTAATTTATCTGTATATAGAGTAGTATATACATATATATTCTTTTGTGATGATTTGTCGTCGTGGGGCGTGTACGCGTAGGAGAGATGAAAGATTGTAGGTGTACTTTTGGTTAAGAATTATTGGGTGTGACTGATAGCATGAAGATATAGATTTTTTCGTCAGTTTTGTATAATATATTGGAAACGGATATATAAAACGGGCGCGGGATAAAATATGAAATGGGAAATAATTAAACGGAGGAAAGAAGTTCGATTTGCTGAGGTACGCGGAAAAGAAGCCAATCTACACGTACATATATATATATAGAGAGAGAGAGAGAGAGAGATGGAATAGCCAGCAGTCGAGAAGCGGCCTAAATTAAGTACTCTTGTCTTTAATTAATTGTTGAAATATTCAAAAGTGAGAGGAGGACTGTCAGAGTTTCGCAAGATTCGTGAAATTTTCAACGAGCCGCTCGACATCTCATTAACTACCACGTTCCATAGTAAAGAGCACGTTTCTATGATTCTCTCTCTCTCTTGCTTACACTTTATTTAGTTGTATATTACGATAATTCCATCACCTGTTTGTTATATGTAATATCTCTCACTCTATTAAACGTTACACTAATTAATTATTTTCACTTCGATACAGTAATATACACGTAACAGCAGCAGCAGCAACTCACTTGAATAGTTCATCGTAACGAAAATTGACATTTATTTCATGATCCATAACCCCGTTAAATTAAATTACGGAATAAATTGATGCTAGCCGGTCGATATTAAGCATTACAGGAGAGAATTTCATAGCAATTATTTATTTTAATAGTTTAAAATTCTCGCGCTTTTGATTGGAAATTTCATTTGCGTGCTCTCTCTCGGGTACGAAAGCAGAGGGATGAAACTTCATTATAATCTACTTTTGAGCGTTTTCGTATAGTGTCATCAAATTAATTAAATTCGATCAGAAATTATGGCAATGGAAAATCATTTCGGTATAAGCACGTAAATAATAACATCTCTTGTGCTTATTTTTACATATATTAAGCTGCGCTTATACAACCGAGTGCTATAATAAAGATTATTATAAACATTTTAATTATTAGAAAATATGCGAACCACAGTTCAATTATATCACTTTGTGATAAGGCTTTTATGCAAAAGACATTCGATGCAAATTCATTAGTAAAATAATCCAGGAAAAAGAAAAATAACGGTACCGTTTGCTTTTCCAAACGCTACCGTCTGAGTGCCAATACAATTCAACGGTTTAATTACTCGAAGTAAATAGCCGCTAAAGGACAAACGTTACACCTTCATCGTCGCCAAGCCATTCTCCACTTCGGCAAACGACTTCCCAATGAACTTTCCCTCTCTCTCTCTCTCTCTTATACTTTTCCGACTTCCTTTTCGACGATATTCAATTCTCCGTAAACACTCACGGTGTACGAGGAATATTCGGCGCGCCCTCTTATTCCAGCCATTTCACTTTCTCCTTATGTATAGACAACGCGCTACTATTAATTATACACACGCGTTCGCTCGAATAACCAGCACCCGTACATAAGTGTATATATATAGTATCACACGAAGCATTAAACGAATCCTCAGATCTTATATACACGCTTCAGCAACTTCACTTTCGGCCTTTTCAGAAATTCGCGAACGACGCGAACGCGGCTTTCCAATGGTATTCTCAGAACTTCGCTAAGTGCAACGACGGCCGTCATGAAGCTCTTCGTCGTCTTCTATTCTTTTTGGGAATCGCAATGCGATGCGATGCTCTGTGCCAATGTAAATGCCATTGCATGAATAATATATTTTTGATGCCAAGTTGCTTTTAACGTAACGTCGTAGTCGTAGTCGACGTATATACACTCCCCGCCAATCGTTCTTGCCATACGTACACAAAAACTAGGCAATCTTTAAAGTTTTGGATATATTATATAAAAAAAAACCAGCCTTTTTTTTCAAAAATTACTGTAAATCTGGTAAAAAACGTTGTACAAAAATCCGCGGGTGATCATTTTAAACAGGAATAAAATATCTTTCGATTCCCGTTAGTTTTTTTATTCGTCACCTACTGCTTCAAAATTGGCATTGATTTTAGTGAGGGTAAAAAAATCAAAAAAATTTCAGTTAGTTTTTTTAATCTAAAAAACACATTTTTTATTTTTTAACTTCGTATTTCTCTTATGTAGAAGTTTTTGCAAGTACCTTTGAAATGGTCTTTGGTTTTTTTTACCTACGATGATTTCCAGCAAAGATACAAAACTTCAAAATTTGCCTAATTTTTGTGTAGGTATGGCAAAAGTGATTGGAGGAGAGTGTACATATAAAGATACGCATAGGTTCATTGCTGTCTTTCGTTCGGTGCTTCTCTTTCAAACTCTTCTTTTCCTTCTTCACATTTTGTTATTTTTATTGCAATATTTATGTGCTGTAAGTGCAAGATGTTGAAGTTACTTCGACTTACTTTATCGTTAAAACTGCACTTTAGTGATGCGTATAGTGTATACCTATACGTTCGTTCTTGTGCAAAAGCGAAGAAAGTTTTCAAGTTTGAGAAAGGAAACAAAAAGGTTTTGAAGAGAATACGAATGCTTTTTAACGTCAATATTCATTTTTTTTTTTTTTTTGTTTAATTCACTTGAACATGAGAATGAAAACAAATAATTGATAGAAATAATGATTAATTTACTGCTATAAAATTAAACGAATGTAGGGATAACAAACACTATCTCGAATAATCAGTTACATTGCCAGACGTGCACACTAGAGTCTGCGGGCAATCCCATCGGGAGATCGTCCGATGTAGCGGCGAGTATTGTCAAGAGGCTGGTTACTTAGGTCAAGAAAGCAATCGATTTCTGCGGTGATCGACTTCTCTACAAACCGAATTCTTGCCAATGCTTGCTTGCCAATGCACCAGTGGTCAGTAGAGAGAGAGAAAGGGATTGTCCGGTATACTTGGGTAAGGGGTAAAGCCTCGAGGCGACAAACAACCAAACTGGTTCGAACTCAATTTTCCATGCGGTGCAAATGTGATTTCTAACAAGTTAAGAACTAAAAATTCTAGCTGCTACCTGCGGATTTCAGAGAGTTTCAAGTTTCCAGAGCTAACTTTATAGGATTTTAGAGGTTTTAATGGATTGATGTGTTTTTATGTACAAGTTGGATGAGGAGACAATTTGTGTCTTGAAATAGATAAGTTTTTGGGGTTGTCAGACTAGTGGGAATTCTTTATTTATAAAGGATGGTCACCGATATAAACAGCTGATTTTATATACTAATGGAACTAAATAAGGAACCTGTATAAACCTGTTATAAAGCATTTTGTTCTCTATAATGTCTGATGAAACCTTGATTTATTTCACTTATGTCCTCGAATTTCAACCCCATTTCACCAGAAATTCCTATTACTCCTAACATCCTGCACTCCAACCTTTATAACATTTATAAAATCTTTTTTTTAATTTTAACAAACACAAACATACATCATTGATTTTCTACATCACCCTATACGTTTTATTACTTAATATACACATCCATCCGCGTCCTCTCCTAACACATGCAATATCCATTTTCTTCCAAATAGACTACCATATATAAAAAAAAGAAGAAAGTAATCGTAGTGACATACATAAAACGTCCCAACTACGTAGTATCTCGAATCCAGAAAGCGCTTCTTGCTTATAAAGTAAGTAAATAAAAGCCAAGGGTGGAACCGAGAGAGGGGAGGGGGAAGAGAAAGGCGACAAATAGGCCAATGCTTGTGTCCCAGTACGCCCTGGCACTTAAACGTCTTTCTTTTTTCGGCCAGCGTCGAGCCACACTCCGACACTCCCGCGACTATATTGACTCGTTCACGAAGAGGGAGACGAAGTAAGAGACCGTCGTTTCTCTCCACCTTCGTTCTGTTTTATCGGTTCGGCAGCTGGGAACGAAAACGATTTCATTTGTATACATGTGTATAGACGTATAGATATATACATAGAAGGTACGACGTTGCTTTACTACTGGCACATCGTCATCTTTAAGAGCGCACAAGCGCGGATGTGCGGTGTTTTTGGTCGAAAACATGACGAGGATGTGCCAACTCGTGAGTGAAGAGCTTTATTCCACTTGTATTTTTCCAGCTGTCCGTTTCTTTTTATTTTTCTGCACCCGCTCCTTCTTTTATTGCTACTTATTTTTCCTTATTTGATCACCGCTCCGAAATGAGCGAATTCACGACTTTACGGAGAGAGAGAGAGAGAGAGAGAGGGAGTGCACAATATTTCTTCTTTTATTTTTGTATCGTTTGGTCTTTATAGATTCACCCATACCTTGAGATATATTTCGAAATAAATTTTGTTAATAAATTTTTAAGATTATCATGAGATTAATTGATTACATATCAGATTATTGGAGCTAATAAGCGTATATGTAATAAACTTAACATATATAAGTTATTCAAACTAAAGCATTTGAAACCAAACAATAAGTTTTCTCTGGCTGATTTATAATTGCTTTTCAATATTTTTCCTGTCCATGCAATCATTTTTCTTGTTTCATTCGATTCGCCTTCTCTCTCTCTCTCCTCTCTCTCTCTCTCTCGGCCACTCTTTCATTAATACTTTTGTTTTTCATTCTTCTCCTCTGCGTTTGCGCACACGCGCTAGTTCATCAATTATTTTTCTATTAAATCCACTTCGATGTTTTCTGTTGTTTTTATTCCTTCGCCTCTCTCTCTCTCTCTCTCTTCCTCTCTCTTACCCTATCTCTCTTCAGTCTACCTTTTTTCAATTTCACTCGCTCTCTAATAGAACTTTACACGCTCGGAAAATCCGGCGCTTGTCCGATAAATTCATTTACGTAAAAAAATAAAAAGCAAGCGCCAAGAGAAGCAGGATGAAACGTAGAGAGAGAGAGAGGGAGATAGGAGCAGCTCCTTTTTCTACCTCAGTACGTACTTTTACATTTTTCCATTCGTGTCTCCGTATTATCCTTGGCTTTGTTCTCCGACTCGCCTAATTTCCTTCTCTGTTTCCTCGACTCGTCCTTTTTCTTTCAACGCTCTCTCGTTCTCGTTCTCCTTTATACCAGCGCTATTTGACTTTTTCCTTTCTCCCTCTCTCTTGCTCTAATTTCTCTCTCTCTCTCTCTCTCTCTCTTATCCCTATACTAACCAACAGTAGTGGTAGAGCTCACGGACATCCTCCTTCTCCATAGCTTTCTTTTCTTTTCTTTTCTTTTTTTTTTTTGTTCAGACATGACACGCATATTTTTTTTTCTTAACACCACGCGTGCAAACTGCTTTTCCCCCCAACCTCCTTAGCTTCTGAAATTGCACGAGTGTGCGGAGATTGCACGCGGTGTCGCGCGCCCGGCTCTATAGCCATAAATTAATTGGTCTGATATTGGAAAATACGGTTAATAAATGGGAGTGGATCGCACGAGTTTCTCTCTACCTACACCCGCCTTTACTTCTTCCTTCGGTTCCTGCATGTATATATATATATATATATACAGGGTTACTGCGCGTGTTCTTATCGCAGCACGAATAAAAGCAGAGCGAATGGGAGAAACGAGAATGAAGTGGCTTTTGCTCTTTCCTTTTTCCTCAAGTACGCGAACGAAACGATTGCAGGGCGGTGGGACGAAGAGAGAAAGAGTAGTAGTAGTAGTAGCCAGAGGAAACGAGAAAGAGAGAGAGAGAGAGAGAAAGCTGAAATGGTCGGCTCGACTAAATTGAACGCTCTTTCCGATATCGCGGCGGTAAAAATCGTTCGATCGATACATCAAGCATGCACATACTCTATTTCGATTAATTAGTGCGTGCCACGACTGGGCTATACATTCCCACTGCGAAATATTGCTGCCTAGTTTTTTTCCCCCTCAGTGCTCGTGTGTGTATATGTGTGTTGGCGCAGCTTCACAAAAAAATTTATAACTCTTTCTCAATAGATTTTTCAAGGATTGCGGTAGAAAATTCTATCGAATGTCCTTCGCGCAACATTATGGCGGATTGCTTTTATCGATCGCTTTCTGTGTCTATTATAACAACTGAGCAAAGGGAATTTTTATATAATAATTATATAATCGAAAAATTACGTGATACAAGAAATAATGTAAATGGTATAGAGTTAAAGTTACTTAAAATCAGAAGAAAAGAACCGAAAATACCATTATGCGGTAAGGTTTATTTTCCAAGAAATCAATTCCGCTTCATAGTATTTGCGCGCTGAACCAAGCGAACGTGATTGAGCAGAATGTACACAGAATACGCGCAATCAAACATATATAGGATATAAAAGGTGTGCTGAAAACGGCATAAAATTGAAGCGAAAAATTGCTTTCTACGTAGCACATAATATACTTGAAATAACTACAACAACAACAACAAAATATAGTAAACTTAAAATTTTCAATTACTTTAAAGGAAATTAATATCCGCAAAAATAGTATTTTTTATTCTCCATTTCAAACAATGTAGATTTCAATAAATGCATTTTCTATATCAAAAACTTTATCTTATGCTTACTTTAATATACTTTCTCTCTCTCTCTCTCTCTCTCTCTTTCTCGTGTATTAAACGCCTTAGCTTTTGCTTATAGAAGCAAAGTTTTTGCAAGTACTTATCCCTTTATAGACATTGTCGACGTTAATGAAATTTCCTCCATCGTTTCTTCATACCGTCGCATCGTGCGTTTGTAAAGTGCATATACGCGGTTCCTAATTCAATATAGCTAAACATCCTTCCCTTGGTTAGAGCCCATATACGGCCTTCATACCTAAGAGCGACTTGCGCTGCGAAAACACGATGTTCACGGAAAATTTTCCTATAACGCAGTCTTTGTATTTTCCAAATTATTATGGAAACCACAGGGTTTTACACATTAAAAAAGAAAATGTATTAGCTATATATTCCCACTTTTTCTTTTCATTTACCACCGAACGGTATATATAGAAGCGAAAATTAACATTAAAAAAAAAACATCGGCTCATTTGGTAATTACAATTCACAAATTAACCATGCATACTGTAATTTTACCCTTATACCGCTCAATGTTACGTGTAATTAAAGATCACGGCGCTTGTGTGTTTCATTAATACGACATAATGAAATTACCATAACAAATGGTCCCAGTCCCATTTAATTCGAACATTTCAATTTATTAGTGTTTTGTAAATAGCCGTAACTGCTGCTACTGCTACTGCTATACTACCCCCTACTGACTTTAACAGCATTAACTTTACTTTAAAAGTTAAAGCGAGGAAGGGGAGAAACGGTTAAAGTACCCATAGCTATATATACACACACACACACATACATACACAACAGCGAGAAAGAGAACCGAAGAAACAGGCTATACACACGAGAGTATAAGAGTACCTCGGCGCGCGCTTTCGAGGAGAGAGAGAGAGAGAGAGAGAGAGAGAGCTTGGCGAAGTGGAACGCGAGGAGGATTTTGATGCGCGCCGCTAGCGAGCACTTTGACGAGCGTACCTAGACGTACGCGCTACACTATATATATACATATATACATATATATAAAGACCTTTATCCATTATTTCTGGGACCACGAAACATTATGCTCAGAGTTGGACACTTGACTAAAGAAATAATATCCCTCATGTGGCCGAACTCTAGAAAAGTCCGATAAATAGCGGTTATATACAAAAAATTAGTTCTGGGACGTCTCAGAAATAACAGCAATATACAGGGCGATGTTCCCAGAAATAAGCGATATAGCTACGTATAGATGTTTCTTCAAGCTTCTATACTGATCGCTCCTCACGCAGCCATCATTGGTAATCCTTTCGACAAGTAGATTTTATTGCTGCTGTGTCGCGCTATGGTTCGCATATACCATCCTATACTTGAATTTCTATATACACAAAAGAGGAAGGAATACCCAAGCTCTCTATACGAGGAGAGATATTCAATAACGACGTGAAATCGCATTTAAATTGCGCAGGAGAGCAAGAGAGAGAAAGAAGAAAAATGATGGCGCTGCGCATATATATAACAGTGGCGTGATATTTTCACGCGTTTTTAAAATGCGCAGTGGTGGCGACGGTATATAGAACGAGAGTTGATTTAAGAGCTGGCCCGACGACGCGACGGAATATGGATTCACACGCGCCCGCGCGCGCGCTACGATGAATCAACGAATCGCGAGGATCGAGGACTTCTTCTTCTTCTTCTTTTCTACTCTCTCTTTTTCATTCGAACGCAAAAGTACCTTTTCTCAGCCAGGTATACCCGTATATACCTATATATATATAGGATAAATTGTGTCGTGCGAATAAAAAGCTATTGTATACAGATGGAACAAAGAGTGTGGGGGGTTCTCTCTCAATGACGATGATAATGGCTTATTTTATAATACCAGCTGATGTATATATTTTTCAACGACTTTATATATATAGATTGCTATGCTGTTGTTGTTGTTGTTGTCTGGCGCTTAATCGAACGAAAAAAAGAAACCTTTTAAAGTTTTATTATTTTTGTTTGTTGTTGTTCGCGTTTAACAAAAAAAAAACAATTACAAGCGTTCGAATGCCGCTGCCGTCGACGCTAAAATTTCAGATTGACGCGGTATAACCGTGGGTGATCGGTTTAAACGCACTTACGCGTTAACAAGCTGGAAAACAACATTTATACGAGGCGCAGACACGCGGAGAGAAAAGAGAGTGCGTGGATTGCATTAAAAGATCAATTTTGTGTATATGCGTACGCGCAAATTGTCGTTGGTACGTCGTTTTTTTTTATATATTGTATATGCACTTATATGGTTTACGCGAGATATACATGGTTTACATTTCATAGCCGAGGTACGTATAACAATATATATGTATAAAAAACAGTATAACGCGCATTGTAACTCGCTGCTACTACTACACGAGCGTACGTAAAAACAAATAAATAACACAATCCGTTGTTCTTCACGCTGTTACCGAAAAATACTACTCTTTTTTCCCTTCTCTCTCTCTCTCTCTCTCTCTCTCTCTCTCTCTCTCGTTCTCTCTCTTATACACACGTGTCAGCATGATTTTACATTCCACTCTCTGTCTGTCAGCGTTCACGTATAAAAAACAAAAAGATGTTCAAACTTTTGAACGCTAAATACCCCTAAATTTATTCTCTTTCCCTCTCATTTCACTCTCGTTCATCGATGAACGTTTTAGAGTCGCATAATCGACGCAACTATGCTCTGATGTAATGCTTTGTCGGTATCTATATATATATATATGATGTCAGAGCGCGCAAATTGCCAAACGCCGGGAATCCCAATCTCGGCGCAAAGGATATAATTTCAATTAATACCCAAAACGTAATTACAAAATAATCTCCTCGGCGAGGACGGCTACCACGCGCCTCCTATATAGTCTGCATATATCGAGCTGTATACTATGGGATATAGCTGTGCAACGGTGGTGCTGTAATGTCACTTATATATATATATATATATATATATATATATGTGTGTGTGTGTGTGTGTGTGTATAGAAGAGTGTATATAGTACACGAGGGATGCCATATACACGAGGTTGGCTTGGCTCATGTAATGTATATTAACCAGGCACAGATAACATGGCACAGAGCTAACAAGGGGGCAAAATGATAATTAATAACTCTCCTGTACGGCGTGGACTACGAGCGGTGCGGTCGAGGGTGCGGTGCTATTTCGTTTTTGATCGAGGGATTCGGTGTATATGTATATATATATAATACTGTCTGCAATCTCTATATACCCTCGTGCTAATCAAGCTCAATTACAATGCGAAGAATATTCGTTTGTAATTGAGATTATAGTATATGTCAAAGGGATCGATCGCGGGTAATGAGAAACGTGTGCCCGCGCGCGCGATCTGTTGACAATTATTTTCTAGTGTGTAGGTATATGTTCTATATATTCTAATATATATATGTATATATATATATATGTGTGGGGATGTTTATTTTGAACGCGAAGTTTCATTGAATTAAAAGCCTCTCGTGTGCACTCGTTGTCGGAATTTTTTTCTTTAAAATCGTTGAGCAAAAATTAATTAGTTGCCTGGTGGAATCGCACGCGTGCAAGCGCAAAATAAACAAGAGTAAATCTTAACGAGATATACACCAAATGCTATATGTATATACATATATATATATATAGATTATAGATATAAACGAGTTGCGAGTGGAATTTCAGAACCGGATAATATATATCGCGAACGTTTTGCGCGATATGTAGGTTACCGCGCGTAAAACACACACACACATATGTATATGCGTATATGTGTGATATGTATTCGAATAAAAAGATTATGCAGAATAACGCGGTGTTATTCTCACCGAAGTGCGCGCGCTTTTCTTTTTTTTTTATATATGTGTATCGCGCCTGCGTTATACTGAAATCGATTATTCGACAATACAAACGCGTAAAGTATAAAATACCAAAATATGTCTGAAAATAGAGATTGGCATTCGGATATAGATTTTCAAGTTTATCAACGTTTATTTCGAAAGAATACAACGATCAGCACGGGAAAGTTCAAGCGCAGCGGCTATCGAATTTTCTGGGACGTTAATTTTTTATTCCCTTCCTCATTCATATAACATCGACAAATAGTTTGCCGCGCGTGCTTTACCTTCTATATATAAAGTGTGAAATAGAGAGGAACAGATAAAATACAATGTTATTTTTTTTATTTTTTCGCTAATACTTTACGCTCAAGGACAATGCAAATAGGACGGAAGATTTAATGCGAGGTGTGAGTTTGCGTCTCTTCAACGAACATCGCATACATCTGCATAACGAACGAACAAACGCGCGTGTACGCGACGCAGACAACAAAAAAAAAGATCGTAGCATTCGCTCGCTTACATTAACAACAAAAACCAAAAAAAACTACTCGTAGGACTAAAATATCGGTCTCACGTCGCGAGTTGTTATATGGTATATAGTAAATACATATATCCCTTACCAGTTAACACGTATACACCATCTCGTCTCCTTCTACTTGTATATACTGCATCATCCGTCAATTCCCACGTCGCACATGTTTCAATTTCACGTATCCTACATATATGCCCGAAACTCCCACTTCCTCTCTCTCTCTCTCTCTTTCGGTATATACGAAACTATCTCTCTCTCACACACACTTCTCTTGCGTGCGTCAGCTCTGCACTCTCTGCGTCGCTGTCTGGAACAACCTTGGCCCCGCTGGCGCTCTTACGCGCGAGCGCGCGCCCGCGCGACGGGGGATACACGCAGCAACAAACTCGCGTGACAGCAGCAGCAGTAGTAGTAGTAGTAGTATTACATATACATCTATCCCCTACAGCAGCAGCAGTAGTAGTAGTAGTAGTAGCACAAAGTAATCAGAGCAGAGAACAACAACAGCAGCAATAACAACAGCAACTAACCATCAAGTGTCACTTTTATGCGATATATATATATATCACACTGAGTAACCCGTTATACAATAATATACATATATATATCACACTGAGTATAACCCACGTGCGGAGATGAACAATAAGAAAAAAAAAATATGTGGGTTGCGCGACGACGCACTATATGTACCGATGCACCGCGACACTGCGACTACAGCAGCAGCAGCAGCCGCAACCAACCCCCGTTCAAGTATGTGTATATATACACCACACGCGCACTCACACAACGAGCGAGATAGAGAGAGAGAAGAGACCTTATATATATATAGATGCGCGAGGGTAGTTGCGCACACCGCGATGCGGATCGTAGCAGGGATGCTGCGAGACTGAGAGCTACGATCGCAGCGCTCGTTCGTGGAACCCGTACCGTACGCGCGCGCGCCACTGAGCACAACCCTCCCTCCACCCTCCGGAAAAGCGAGAGAGAGAGAGAGAGACGAACTATACCTATGATCTATATAGGGTATATGTATATATATATAGAGACGTGCGACCAGCCCTTTTTACTCGAGTTTCTTCTTTACTTTATATATATATATATGTATATAGAAGAGGTATACGTGAGCACACCTCTGGTTACCGTCTTTAGGCCATTAGGCGACAGCATGACGCGGGGCGGCGCTGGCTCACCTGAGAAAATAAAAATCACTGTAAGTATATATATACACGCGCCCGTAATTAAAGGAGAAAGGGATATGGTATATATATATGCGGTTGTAGCGTGCGAAATTGGCAATCAGCTCTGTATGTTGATATTTTTAGTGTGGGATGATTTAAGTTTTTTTGTTATAGGATTGCGGGAAATTATATATGGATGGGTTTGGGTGTGCCATTAGCAGCTGGAGAGAGAGTAATTGTATATAGTGTTGAATTTTGTTTGCGTTATTAACGGACCGTAATAGGATGTATGTATATATGATCTGACGTATGTTTGCTAAACTATACGTATGGGTGTGTGTATGTGTGTGTGTGTTTATACAGTGGAAGATTGACAAATGGTAATGCTAATGTGCACGGTTATATCTAGGTGATAGAACTATTTTTATTATTTTCGCGTTCACTCTGATGTGTTATAGAAGCTTTCATATATATATATGTGTGTGTTTTTTATGTTGTGCGAGACTATCCCCACCGTCATAACAAAAACAATAGTACAAGCAAAAAGGTAAATAAAACTAGAAAGCTCGGCGTGTAGTATTCGAAGAACAGAAATACCTTTTCCGAATTTAGGATAAAAATGCATGTTGTACCTTTGCGAATCGTAAAAATTTACACTTTGAAACAAATACCAATTTAAATTTAGATATATATACCCTTTGCTTGAAGTTTTATTCAATTCTATATAGGAATAAATCGATATCACGTTGTACACGCCATGCATATATCTATATAAACATTGTAGTTAGTAAAAATCAAGTAAACAATTGTAATAGGATACGTGGATTTTAGATGGTTCTGATAATATTGGAATATATAAGTATACATTTATCATGTCACATTTTGTATATGCTATAAAAGTCTTAAAGAAGTCGCAAAGACGTGGTGTAATAACTGCGCTCCGAGTCTCAATGATGATAGTTGATGTGCTATATACTCTCACTTTCTTTAGCAGTATATGCGGCGGAAGTGAAGCTGAAGCGCTAAAAGGGGACTTATGCAAATCGGATATATGACAAAGATGGATCGCATTACGTGAGCGACGATGTTTTCTGTTAGACTGTTTTGCCCCAGATTAAGTATCGTAAGAGGCTTATACCAGTGTAGCACCAGGCAGCAGCAGCAGCAGCAGCAGCTTTTTTGTTTGTCTATACACATTCTCCCTCTACTGGTGTATATATATATAGAATTATACTTCTATCTTTCTCTAATTCAACTTTGTACTTTGATGATTATGCTTAGAACGCATGCAATAGTACGCATTGTTGTTTTTTTTCGGTTTAGTTGTATTGTTTTGTTAATTAATTAGTAATACAGTAAACGTATTTAAAGTAAGCATATTTAGGGTGGCTGTTTAAGAAAAAAACAAGATTTTACTAAAATATTGTATTTTTTTAGTATACGGGAACTTACAGTGTATTATTTTTTAATAAAACGATAGATAATAAAATTTCTCTTAAATATTGGAACGGCCTTGGTCGAATTTATTAATCATAAAGTTTATGCCAAACAATAATTTCCGCATATACTTCATGAAATTATTATTTTTTAACATAACTTGGAAGTTTTTAATAAAGTTCGTCTTGTATAATTTTAGATGCTATACTTAGAGAACAAGGTGCTGTCTGCTATCTGCAAAAGTTTAGTGAAAAGGTTGAAATTACAGGATTCAAGGAAAATGAAACGCATTTAGTTATATCTAGACAATGTAATATTCTCGGACAGGTAAACAATTATCTTGAAATATTTAGCAATTATCAGTGGGTTCTCGAAAGAAGCATTTTGTTGACTCGTCTATGATGAATACAACGATGATCTTAACAGTTTCATTAGATCTTACCTAAAGCGGTCAGCGATGCTATATAACTGGAACTCATCGTATATACCTCGCGCTATTACAGTTACAGTTATATTACACTGTTCCATATATGAGACGTGCATAATAAACGCAGGATTCAGGGAAAATGTTACGTAGAGGAGACTTTAAACGACCACGCATATTTATCTCAACGTTGTTCTCCGGTTATTTACGTTTATACCTCGATCAATAATTTAATGATATAATACGATTTTTATCGTATAAAATTAACTTTATGCATTCTGAGGATACTTTACGGGTGAGGATTTAAAGTGAATTTCTTATATATCTATAGATATTTAAACAAGTATATGATATTTTAAAATTAAAATATAATTATGACGAGTTAATTGAGAGATATTATTTGTGTATATATATTTAAAAATTGTATTTCCGAAAAAGTCGTTAATTAAGTAATCTTTTAATTAAAAACTTTGTTTGAAAAAAATATAAATTTTACTTATTTTCAGAAATATATTCTTTAAGTATTTTTCCTTCCTAATTGGTTTCGCTTTCCAGTATCATTATTAATGTCTACGGAAAAGCCAAACTGGTATATCTCTTCATTTTTTTTCGTGAAGTACTTGATTAAAACTGTTTTATGTTTTACCGGATAAAACTTAAATACGAAAGTAAAGATATAGATGAATATTATTTCATATACTGTATTTTTTTTATTTACAAAGTAAAAAAAGTTACAATAGTATTGGATTTACGAAATAATGCATTTATTTATCTCGTAATAAGACATTTTAAAGAACATATTAAGTTTATATAAATTTAAAAAATAACAACCAGAATTTTTCTGAATGAATTACATTCTTGTAACTTCTTTCGTATCATTACTAATCAATACATAATCAACGTTAGCATCTTTATTTTCTTCAAAAGGGTCACACTTTACGTATTCGTACGTAAGTAATTTTTTGTTCAAAGCTTTCTCGAGCAAATCCCATGATGGCAATTTATGGTCTTCGAAATCTTCGTCCCTTTCATTGTTAATAGTAACAGTACTATTACTCTTGACACTCGATCGATATTTTAACGATCTGTCTTTCCTCACTTCTTCAGTCCTCATTTTTGAAAAAGTACTACTGCAACTGACACTATCCCATAGCGGCGATGTTCCTAATATTCATATAAATAAATTCAACCATGAAAACAAATGAATTCGATCGTTATAAAAAGTAAACCCAATAATATGTTAGTATTTATTACCTCTCACTGCATCCCATATGGTTGTGTTATGTCTCCTCAATCTGCCAGCCCCAATGGAACCAACTGACGAACCCCATGACGTCATTGAAGTTGAATCCCATGCTGGAAGTTGATTCCTACTTCTTAACCCTCGAGTCAAGGTATCGTGAATTTCCAAAATTTCTTGTTCCAGCTGCATCTGTCGTTCCATTATAATTTTCTGTTCCTGGGATTTCGGTGAATTCTGTATCGGTGGTTCATATAATTTCGACTCCGACCTGTTAATATACACAAACCATAAAAGCATTAAAATTTGAATGCACACAACACAGGAAATAGCCGAAAATTGTCTCTACATTATTTCATATATTCCACATTTGTACTTCGTTAACACTCAACAGTCCGACTGTAAAATCAAATCCAAAAGCATGTCATATTTTTCAACGCGTATACCGAGAGAGAAGGAAAAAAAAGAGTTAGCACATACACACACATACACACGTGCGCGTCGTTAAAACTATACGGGCTTTCATATTTCATGCATCGATAAATTTACCGTGATTTAATCTGGCGTATAAATCAGGTGTATATCTTTTGTAAAATTTAAATCCCAAGTACACTAAAGGCTATAAATCATAGAGAGGAGGAAGCGAGAGAGAGAGAGAATCGAACATGTAGCACGTACGTACGACTATATATAATATAAAATCTACCACGGTGCCAATATCCATTCGCGAATAATTTCTAATCCCGCGCATGCGCAGATTCTGTGGGCAGGGGGGGGCGACGATACGGCCGCTGAAATATAAAGTGAAAATGATCGACGTACGCGCCCCAATGCACGTCGCCCCTCTCTGACCTCGCAAATTTCCGTCGCGTCGTACTTCAAGTGGACCCGCTTTCACGTACATATATATATAGGACGAACGCAGTTGAATCATGAATTACATTACCGTATATATAGCTCGCACGTGCATGCTGGGCGCACTCACGCGCGCGTATATATGGGCGTACGCGCGCGGTCAAATTGGCTTATATGCCGATTCAATTACAGCGTACACGCGCGCGCGCGCGCTGCTCTCGATGCATTTCTCAGATTCACGTGCGATGTGATGAATATATATATATATGACGGGGTGAATGATATCTATATATATACACATGGAATTATGGTAGGATGATTTTTTATAACGTGATGTGTGTGTGTGTATATGAAAAGTGATAATTAAATATACGAGCGTATTATAGTTTGTTAGTGTGTAATAAATTTGGTTAAGTATATATATTGGTCGCGCACGTAACGCGTTAGGTCTGATAAACTATGTGAAACTTATAGTAGCCGATGAGTTATATACGCAAACTCCGGTCGATAATGGGTTTATCGCGGCCAGAGCAAGTTTAGGAAGTTACCATACAGTGAATGTAACGAGATCCGAAACATATCGCTATAGGTAAATAAAATTTGCTGGATATGAGGATATTCGTGAAACTTTTATATATTTATCCTGTATGAATTTAAATGGGATATCGTGAGTTTTTAATCGAGTTATATATAGTTACTCCCTATTATATAACTATGTGATAATGTTAAGAGCCTGTAGCTTTATAACGTTATAGCGCGTTGCCTGTATTACCAAGTATAAAAAGAATCAATTAAATTTTTTATCGTCGCAATATCAAACTGGCGATTCGAAATTTCAGCTCCCCAAAATACATCGTTAAAGCCCATTGAAAGTCAAGCATTGTGTTTTAACGAAGTTAATATACACGTACGACAATTCAGCAAAGCGCAGATGCACATATATATATATAACCCTTCAAATAATATCAATATTATCCGTAAAATGCAACAATTTGTTTCCATCCCAGGATTTAAATTCGTTTAATTTAGCCGATGGCAGCCAAAGCCGCGCACACTATATATATACATATACCCTGCAATCCCATTTCTCTCTCTCTCTCTCTTTTTCGATATATTTAAATAATTACAAACGCGGCGGACTTTTCCCAACACCGCACCGTCGTTACTGTAATTACGGCGCATAAATTGAGCGTCGGAGTCGCGACCGTAAAATAAAAAAAAAAGGGGGGGGGGGAAAGAAAGAAAGAAAGTCGCTCAGCGGCAACAAATCCATAGCGTTTGCAAAGCCCGCCGCGCTGCACGAAACGTAAAACTGGACGAACGAGCGAGCGCAGATAAAGATCGCAGCCTAATCTAGCCCTCTCGCTATACCTCTCGTATACTGCAAGCTCTATGCGCGTACGAGCAAAAAAAAAAAGAGAATCAGCGTTGCACACGAAATATAACCGACAGAGAGAGAGAGAGGCGAGAGCAAATTCGATCGTACAGCCACAGGGCTTACATATATAGTGCGCACAAAATCGCGTCCTACGTATAGCTGTGTATACATGCATAGGTGTGTATATATGTATATAGAAGAGTAGAGCTATATACTATCATATATGGGTCGGTTCGCACCGTGCGGAAAACGAACGTGCAAAGGCCAAAAGCGCGGCATGCATGCATACATACATATATAGCTATATATGTATATATATATATATATGTATATAGCGTTCAATGCGCAATTGCGGATCTCCATCGGGTCCCCCGCGCGAAATTGCCTCTCGGGCTTCGGCGTGCGGCTTTTCCCCGCGGAAAACCACAATAATTCGACATGGCCATCGCCGTGGCTGTGCTCACTCGACTGTGAGAATTGGCTCGAGCGGCCGAGGGTTAAGGTTTTCGCGCATTTTGTATATTGCGCCTTTGGTTAGAACTGTTGTCCCATATATATATACTCTTTCGTATAAATTTTCTTGTAAGCTTGTATTTTGTATATTATTTAACAATTCGTCGGTTAAAATCTTCAGTACGTCTTTTATTGGTCAGAATTACGTTATCGATTCACGGTATATATATATATATTCAAGATATTATATATATATACGCGACTGTAAATTTTGGTAACGTACGATATTTTTCTAGATATGTTTATACAGAGTTCATAAAGATTGCTGCTAATGGAAAGGTATATGTAATTCTACGAAAAATATATATAGTTATGATTCAAAAATATATAACGCGAACCAGAACCGCACGTAAAATATATATATATACGAAATCCGCATCAATCGTAAAATTACGCGCTACATGCGCCCACCGCCCACACATATATACACACGTGCGGTCTATATAGCCATAGCGAGCTCGTATATCCACGCGAATTATTGTGCGATATTTGATAAAATTACATGGTGTGGCCCTGGGCAACTGATAATTTGAAATTTAATCATCATATATGCGTGGCAGGGTATGTCTGTGTGCAGCGTGTGCTATCCATTGGAAGAATCCGCCCACGTTAATCCGCCACCGCGAATTAATCGGATGACGATGACGCGCGCGGGGCAGCTTTGATTTCGCACGCGCGGCGAGATTGATTATTTGCTGTGTATCGGTGACTCTCGGTCCCTTCGGTGTGCTCTTTTTCAGATGTTTAAAATACACGCAGAGTGTCTGAATATAATATAGGAACCTCATTGTATTGTAATGTTATTATGGGTATAAGAAAAGAATGGCGCGCTGAATTAAATGCAGTCCAAGGGGAAGAACTAATTAATAGATTTTCTTTCTCTCACTCTATGCTGCTGCTATTGCTGCAGCGTATATATATTAATCAAATCGGTCGTTTGTGTACAGAGTGATAAAATACATTTGTTAATTAGTCACTGACCATTACGTTATGGCGAATCTTGACTATACACACACACACAGACTTCATTAATCTCACTCAATCATTTATTTAAATAATGTGTACAGCATATTCTGATTGATTTATTAGCAATTACGAAATTAATTAATTTCTCTGCTCACCGCGTCCCCTCTATGGGAAATCATTACGGTCTAGTAGCTGTAATAAGTTTTGTATTTTCTATTCATTAATATAATATGGTTCAGATATATATATACACACACATATTCTGGTAATATTGATATATATAATTTGATATTTAATACACTACTGTGTAAACATTGAAAGAATATATAGATTGTATAATTATTATCGGAATTATATATTATGTGAACGAATTTGAAATCACTGTCCGTATTCTTTTATAAAAAATTATATCTATATGAATCGTGCATTAGAAAAAAAAAATAAGTCAAATAATTTATAAAGAAACTCTGAAGAGTAATTATGGCAGTCGTATAAAGTATTGAATTTCTCTATATATAAAGGTATGAACGCAGAGGTTCAATTAATTTATTAATTTATTAATATCCGGATATTTATGATATCGCTAGCCGAGGCAACAATTATTATCAGCTTCTGTCACATTAATCCAAATAAACTAGCCTATTCTACTTCAACCCAGAACTATCGATACTATACATTAAAGAAGATAAACGAATAATAAAAAAAAACTCAACCAAACAACCTCGGTGTATAAAGCTGTCTAGGTGTACCAGGCGTTTGACTCGATGGATCCGGACAACTGGCTCGTCTCAATCGTCGTGCAGATTCTCGCGACGCTCGTTGCACAAGTTCCAACATTGCTGTACACTCGTCACGTGGCAAATGATGTGCTACCTCCTGCAACACCTGTATAAACAAAACAAACAATAATACATCAATCGACGCGTCGACCCGTACGATATTGTATATATATAAGATGTGAAGGCGAGAAAAATTATTACGGATGCTATATATGCGAGAGGGTAAATTGAATTAATGATGTGCGCAGGGCCGCAGGGTTCACTACGAGGCTAATAAGTAGATGAGGAGGAGGAGGGTACAGTGCTAATGATGCTTCCGCTTGATAAAGGTGAAAGCTTTATGATATTGCCGTGTGTATAAGGGGAGAGAAACGTAATAATGCGCCGTCCTTAGGTCTTATATTGTTTTCTATATATATTGTTGCTTTCTTTATTTTGTGGTTATACTCTAAGAAAAAAAGGTATAAGAACGATGGAAATATAGAAAATGCAAAATACTATATACAGTTAGTGCGAGGGTTCGGTTGATACCATAACCAGCATTCTTGTTCGTTTGGTCTTCGCGTTGAAAGTTCGTATACGCAGCCAAGTTATTAATTAAAAAACTTGCGCTTCGAGCAAAACAAAATTAACTTCCGTGCGGCGTTGGCAACGAACGAACTTACAAAAAAAAGAGACGCTCGTACAGGACAAAAAAAAGTAGAGAGAGAGAGAGAGAGCGAACGAACCGCAAAATCCCAGCACCCTATCTTAACACGAGGGCAGCAACAAATAGCGAAGGTATATAACGACAGCAGCATATATAGTACAAGAGAGAGAAGACGTTGTTCGACGCCGGGTGCGATATCGAAATCCAATACGGCGTGTAGGTATAGGTACGAGCCGAACCCGACCGACGATATGGCTTATATAGGCCAAGGCGAACGTCCGCAACATATGCGCGTGTATGTGTGTGTGAGTGTATACTATATACGCATGTTGCTTTAGGAACAACGCGTACGGTCGCCTATATATGTATATATTTAGCTGTTGCATGGCAAACGTTGATGTATATATTTACAGGGCGCGATCAGCACACGATGCGACGTAGTAGTATAATGTTTTTCGGCCGGGCTAAGCTAATCGTACCGGTAGGCGGCTCGGCGACCGCGATAACGAAGAAGATTTACGTAAAGAACCCTGCGATCCTATCCTATATATATATATATATATATATATATATATATATATATATATAAGAGGAAGCGCCTTAATTTCGAAAGGTTCCCTTTAAGGAAACTGCGCGGCTTGGTTTAACGAGGACGAAGGGAAAAGGAAGCCGTCGTTAATTTGCGCGCCAAGAGAGAGAGAGAGAGACTTCTTTTGCGCCATATCGCACGTCGCGTTCACTATATACTTTGGCTAATTTCGAATTCTAAGCTAAGAGAGAGATCATCAGAAAATGAACTTCGAGTGTGGAAATGTAAGAGAGGATGAGATTAAAGATATAATAAAGTTGTATAATAGCAAAAAAGAAAAGAAATGGCTGACTGTACGTTGGGTTGCTCTACTTACGTCGCCGGTAACCGTGGTTATACTACTTTTAATCCCAGGTAAAGATCAAGTTCTCTTTTCTTTTTACCCTTCTAAACTAAAAAAGGGAAAAGTGTCTATACCATTCTGTACGAATGGCATCATTAGCGCTGGCTTTCGCACACATACATACAGAGAGAGAGAGAGAGAGAAGATCCACCTATACCCTCTTGATGAAGAAACGTAAAAGCGGCCGTACTAAGAGAGCGCACGGTATAAGGTAGACGTCGAGATATAGAGAGAGAGAGCTCATCCCGAAGGACTTTTGCTTCAAACCTCGGGCGCGGCGGCGGCGGCGGCTGCCGGAAATTGGCTGAAATGGAAGCGATGAGTCCTCCCGGGAGTATGATCCGACTAGAGGTAGGAGGGGGGAGGGGATAGCTCACCTCTTTCCCCTCTCTCTTCCTCCCTTCTCGCTCGCTAAATAAAGTACGAATAGCTGCTGTCTCTAGGTTGCCTCCATCGTCGCGCGTTATACTCCTTCTCCTTCTCCTCACTCCCACAGCGCTCCATATCGTAAAATCCTCCGGAGGCCGACGTTTCATTCGCGGCGCGTTAAAGGTGTGTGTATGTGTGTATATATATATAGATATAGATGTACACGTGTGAGCGCGTTTATCGCTTTCGCGCGACGTAACTTCCTAAGTCGTCGATTCCTGGTGACTCTGTATACGCGGATATGTGTGTGTAAATATATATATAGTGGTGTATAATAAAGTAACAGCGCAAAAAGGGTAGAATCGAAGCGACGTATCGAAGATGGGACGTTAAAGCGAGTTCTTCGTTCTTTTTTCGTTTAGTTCGAATTCCACTTTTTTGGGGGGATAAAATGAGTGATTCGGATAGGTACAGTGGATGAAGTGTAATTTACTATCAGGTTTTTTTTTTAGATTTTTAGTTGCACGGTTATAAATTTTGTATCATGTAAAATTTACGCAAGCATGTGTAAAATCTTCATTTGCACTAATTTTTTATATGATCTCAGATTTATACAAAAATATTTTTGTAAATTTGGGATAAAATTTAATAGTGTATATTTTGATAAGATGTATAAGAAATGTAGTAGAAAATGCAAGTATAAAACAGAAATTCCTGGTAAGAACAATTATTAATAATGTGCTATAAATTTTGCGAAACTAGGAATTGTACATAAGAGAATAGTGTTTATGTGTGTCAGTTGAACAATCATGTAGGATACAGATTTCGTAGAAGTTTGTAGTTCATAGTAGAAAGGTGTAGGTATGTGTAATTGGCAATTATGTCATTATTCCGGAAATTTCAAGATTGCCTTGTAATAACGGAAGCACGCAACTGTCGAAAATGCGTTTAACATTGTTGCTATCTAAAACGCGTTAATACTGCTGCAACTTTGTTAATCTTTGAAACAGCTTGAAATTGCTTATAAATTAAATCGGATAAAAACAATTTAATTTATAAACTGCTAATTATTGATCAACGGTGTAAAGCATTTATTAATTTATAATATTAACTGAGTTAAACGTGCTTCACGCGTGCTGTTTATTTATTTCTTTTTTTTTTAAGTTATGATCATGATCATTTGTTTCAATGAGTTAAAATTATACGATAATGACACAATTTTGATACTCTTATACTATTTTAATTATTCAAATTTTAAATACTCAACTCAAAAATTTAATCTTGAGAATTCAAATACATTCGGTTTTGGCGCCTATTTTATATATAGACCAATCAAATGAATCAAGAACTACCAATCAAAACAATCTTATTGTTATGACAGATTTCATTCATCACTTTTTTAAAAACGAAGATCTGCTAGATCACGGATACGTGATTATAAATTCTATAACAAAGAATTCCATTCCAAAATCTAAAATGAAAACCTTAATGATCCCCAATATCCAATAAGACCCGAATAGTTGCAATATCCGAGCGTCAGCATAATCGACATTTGAAATCCAAAGCACAGAGACACGCCAAAGTCCAAACGCGTATATGTACAGATATATAGTCAAGAGAAATCTGGCGATCGTACGATTGCCAAAGCTAAACACATACACACACACTAAAACCGACCCTGACCCAGTGTTACCACGACCGCTTTTACTCCCTTAAAAGCACCGGAACCAACACTTTGAGCGCTCTGGCACCTCCTCTATACTCCTCTTATATATACATACCATCCTGCTCCAAGCTTACAAGCCATCGCAAAGAGAATACCCAAGTGCAGCGGACACTGTTTCAAAGACACGTATATATATATATATATATATATATATATATACTTTCGTAAAACACTCTTCGACTTTGAAAATTTTTCATGCTACTAGAGAGTTGAGAGATAAGGTGGAACGATGTAGTATATTGAAAAATACTCAGGTCACGTCATGCCGCGGGTATATATATAACTTTGTAGTAGAACCTATGCTGGTGTAATTGACAGGGTAAAGTTCTTTAATTAGACGTTATTAGAGGAGAAAATTCTAGCGACATATATATATAACTATACGAAGAAAAGTTTAACGTTGTCGAGGATAGTTGAGAGAGAGAGAGTTAACAGAAGCGAACGAGAAGGTTATTTATCTGCATTTGTTATTAGCCCCAACAGTACGTCAGGATAGTAATGAATGAATGCGCACGCGCGGTAGTGGCCGATCGTATAGGAGAGAAAATCTACATAGGGAATTAACGGCCTGATAAATCCTTCCCTGGAACCATTACCCAACCTCTCCCCACCTCTACCGACAGACGTTCTCTCCCTCTCTCTCTTTCTCTCTCTAATTCCACGATCACAAACTTCGAATCTCTTATCCAGTTATTGGTTCCGGAGATTAATAGTTTTGCCCGGTGCTTTTACGTTTCCTCTCTCTCTCTCTCTCTCTCTCTTTTGAACGGTTAAAATCTACGAGGGAATTCCTTCCCGCCCTTTGGGCTTTTTATTACGCGTCCAGCCGAATAAATGCGGTAAAACTGGTTTTCAGCATTGGGAGAGAGAGAGAGAGGGTGGGAGTTTCACAGCGTATACGTGCAGTGCCGAGTGCGTCAGCTTACCCTCGTGGAAAAGTAACGGTTAGTGTGTGGAAAATCACACGATAAATTACACGAGTCGTGCGGTTAACTTTATAGTGAAGAAAATAGAAAATTTATTATCATTATTATATAACATGTATACGAAAAAAATAACGAAAAGGCCTATATTATGATAATTTTACAAAGAAAAAGAACTACGTGCGGAAATGAAGTTATCGTATATGCACATGATGTGCAAGAGTTTACGTGCACCGCGTGTTATGCTGGAAAACAAGCGAGAAAATGAGGTATACGAAGTTACCGAAAGAAGAAGAGGAAGAAGTATGCGTGTATATATATAGTATGGTAACTAAGCACGCATCGTCAGATCTGAACATAATAGCTGGAAGCGTATAAGTTTCATTGCGTGCTTCTACCGCGTCACAAGCGGTAACGTAACTTTATCTCCCATACGTACTATACCCGCTAATCCGCGGCTGTTTCTTTTTTCTCTCTTGGAACTATTATAGTAGGACCCTTGCGGCGAAATAGAAGTGTAGACACAAGGGAGCGAGACGAAGCCAAGAGAGAGAGAGAGAGAGAGAGAAAGTGGAAAGACATACATACACAAAGAGAGAGAGAGAGAGCGACGTGCATCAAGCTACGTAGCTCTGGGACGAACGGTGGCAACTCTCTGCGTGCTCGCGTAATTCTAAGGGTTTGCGCGTGGATCCTACGTTTACACATACATACATACATACATACATACATATATATACGTAGAGTCTGTGTAACACTCCGTAACGTAAGTTTCTCGATTTGCGTCTCGAGCGGCGCGATTGTTGTGTTCGCGCGTTATATACAACGCCGCTCGCGAACCAACGCGAGAAAGAGCCGCAGCGAAGAGAGAGAGAGGAAAGCGAAAGAGGAAGAGAAGAGGAGAAGGAGGAGAAGGAGGGTACAGAGGGAGTCCCAACTGCGACGTTGGGGGATGCGGCTTCCGTGGGAATTACTATGTGCGCGCGATAGTTGCGCGAATCCAAGCCGGCGATTCAATCAAACTAGACTGCGGAGAAGCAAATAATCAAGCAGTCGCTTGGCCCGACCGACGAGTAAATCCTGCGCTCCACTCTCTCTCTCTCTCTCTTCCGTTCTCTCACTACCACTGCTTTCCATCCCTTCTCTCAGTCGCTCCCGCACGCGATTGGCAAACGAGGCCGAAATCACTTTTCGCGCTGGCGAATTCGGAGCTTCATTTATACGTTGCACGACGCCGCCGCGCGCGGCAAGAAGGCAAGAGCCGTTCTCACGTGGAATACTGATGTCTCTATATATACCTGCAGTATATACCTCGATAAAGTATATATAGCGGTGAAATGCGAAATTTTATATTCTTTACGATGAATGTGGAAAGGAATTTTTAATGGCTAAATTGTTAAATAACAACGAGAATTTTCTTTTGTTTGTGAGTTTAGTTAACGTAAATTATATATATGTTGGAGTGAGTGTCAATGAGAATTTAAGAATTTTTATAGAGAAATTTAAACTTTTTTCAAAATTATCGATAAGTTATTGTGATGTATGATTTTAGATTTTTATAAAAATTTTTTTTACGAAATCCATTATAAAAAAAGTAATAATTATATATGCGAGGAATAGAAGATTTTCAGTTATTACTAGGAGAAAGGGATTGGAAAAAATATTTGTTTATATATATATATATATGTATATATATATATATATATATAACAATAAACGGGCAGTAGTCCTTTGTACAATTTATTTGATAAAAATAAAAATAAAGAAAAATTACGCCAATACAATAATCCAAAATATGAGATAAATTATTATAAATTTAATTAAAATTAATAATGAAAGTTCACAGTCCACACTTGGCAATATTGACCGAGTTACGGATATTGGTCGGAAGTGCGTTAAATAAACTTCTCACTTTGTTAATAAAAGAATTGAAAGCAGAGTTGAATCAACCGATATAGAGAAAAACTGAAATAATATTGGAAAATAAAAAACTGGCTTCGTTTGTAATGGGAATGAACTTTATATGTAAACTGTAGTTTCCATTACATTTATAAAGTAAAAAATTTCATTAATAAGAGAGAATCTTGTTTTTTCTAGAAAAAAAGGCTCATTTAAAATGAAAATATTTCTTTTAGAAAAAGTAGAATATTCATTTACTCTAAAGATGTGTTAATGTAATAGAACGTAAAGTCAATACTACTTTAATAAAAAGACTATTATATTTTTCTTTGATGACATTTTCACCAATATTGTTATCTATATAAAGAAAACCTTGTGTTCTGATTTTAAATTTTTTATGTGAACAATAGAATAAGTTTTTTTTCTGTATGGTGATATGGGATATTGATAGGTAATTTATAAGACAACTGCAATAGTGAAAACAAAGGATAGATAACAATTATCAGAAATAGTAACATGTTGAGATCAACACTCAATAAAGTATGAATACATAAATGAAGGCATGGTATCTTTGGTAAGAATAGTTCTCTGCTAGAACGAAGCATTTACAATATATCGGTGAAATTGCTATTTAAAGTAAGGGAGTAGAAGGAAAATCGTAACGTAGGTAAAAAGCATGTAAATAGGTTGAACGTTATAATTACGTTAGAAAATATATGTATAGTATGTTCAAAGTGTAACTAGGTGTCAACAAACTCAAACTACGTTATATAAATTATAAAAAAATAATAATTACTTTAATACGATTTTCATAAAATTCCAAACAAAAGATTTCAGCTGTCTCCTTATGTCGCTTTTAATCGAGTTAGCTCATATTTCTCTTATAAACCAACTATACGCGTTTTTTACTTTTATTTAATTTATAACTCGCTGAAAATTGAAAAAGCTATCACATATTTAGAAGCTACCGACTTTATTTGTTTAAGCTTTCGAATAAGTGAAAATACACAGCTATACAAATATAACTGAATTAGGTAATAGTGGTCGAATTACTTCGAAATACCTTACCTTTATTACAATATACGAATAGACGTGTACTGTTAAGTTACATAATGATTATACAAACAAATTCTATTTCTGAGCTAATGTTGGCCAAAGTAAATAAATTATTAAGAAAACGAATACGAGACTAAAGAACATCGAAGATCGATTTGCACGCGCGGCCGAAGCATAAATTACATATACGCAATGCATCGACGACGAGGCGGAGTCTGCCGCCGCAAAGATATCCGATTCACCGAGGATATAGAGAGAGAGAGAGATTCGCGTGCCGTATTTTTCAGTATGTCTGTATATATACTGAATCGTGTAGACACACGCGCGGCTGCGGGATGAAACGAGGCTGTGCAATTCTTATGCGGATTTACGGAAAGATCTCGTCGACGCTTTCCACATTCATTCTCGTGTCGGCTTGGGCGTCATTATATTGGTTCGTCGTTAGGTTTGAATTTAAAGCAATGCCATCGATGGTCTCGAGATTTTCACAGGGGATACATTGAAGGCGTTGATTTTACGCCTTGCGTCGAGACGCGTTTGTTATACATACAGGTTTTTTTCTTTCTTACGGATATTTTTTCTTTTTCTTTTTTACGGATATATTTCAGAATTCTATGTTTAACGGTTGCGAAATATAAGGAGATACTCATAGCGAGGTTGTTTAATTTTAAACGAACAACCTATTATAGAGACGTGTTTTGTTATTTTAAAGATTTACAAAAAGTTAATCAGCCGATGTACTAATTAAGAGTCAATGTACGAATTAAAGTTATTGAAAGAATTATAGCATTGCTATTCTCAACCAATATCCGAAATATCCTATGAAGTAACTGAGGTGACAATTATTTAAAAGCTCTGAATAATTGAATAGCCATTAATGTACTGTCTTTGAACACACGAAAATCCGTATTTACTGCATTTGGTTGTTGTATAGTGTTAATGCTTCACAAAATTTAATAACATATTTCTATTAGTAGTTCAAACGATCAAAAGAGTCAATAATATTAACAAGAGTTTTTCAACTCCAGATCATGAATTTGACTGAAATTTCAAGAGGTTGTCTTTTTAGGACAAAAAAACTAAACTCCTATATTTGGACGTCGTTCATTGGGATCTAGAGATAAAGATAGAGGAAATTTCAAAATATCTACGGAATGTAGGTGACCACGAAGATCTAAATAAACCGATAGCTTAAAATTACCGGAATTATTGTACATAAGTAAAGAGTATTCTAATAGAATAAGCTACAATTTTAGCGTTGATTCGTTAAAAAACAATTAATTTCTTAGAAACCTATAACAGACCAATATGATAATGCAAAAAATAGCTAAAATTGTCATATAACAAGGGACATCTTGAACTATTTTTCTGCGCTGTCTTTAAAAGTTTATAACTTTTGGAGGAATCGATATTTATTTGGAGAAATCCGAGTTTAAATAAAAGCTCATTCTATTAGCTTGATATTTACTTATGTATAATCATTCCGACACTTTTAACATTTATTTTCTCTAGATATTCGGACTAAATCCTCTTCCTTTGTCCCTCGAACCGAATGGATAAAATCCTACAACAGGCGTTCATTTTTTAGCTCTAAATGTATAAACTAAAAAAACACTAAACACTACTAAAAATATGTAGCAGTGCATATATAATAATATCAAGAGGCTGGAGAGATTACAAAGAAGAGGAATTAGAGTAATCTCTGGTAAAAATGGAAATTGTTTTAGTACTTTATTAATTAAAGTAGTTTCACAATGGAATATCTATTAATGTATTATAATTGAGACCTATAAAATAATTTCATTTCTTTTAAATGTAAGAATAGTAATGAGAAACTCGTCATAACGAAAACTTCCAACGAAATATTAAAAGCTATTAAGTTATGAGAGTATTAAACAATTTAATGTACAATGTAAATATGTTGTGAGTAGATTTAAATCATTTTAGAAATAAATTAAAAACTGGAATTAAATAAGCTTAAATTTATCTTTTACTCATAAATAATGTTTAAAATTTATAAACTGGATGTCCAAAATTACTCGTTCATCCGTTCTAAAATCTAGAATTTTAACGAAAACGCAAAATTCAATGTTCTTTAATAATAAAGATAATTTTTACCCAATTGTTTAAAAATGTTTTTAATTTCCGGTTCCAACCGGAAGTAGCATATTTGAACCAAAATTCAGTTTTCGTAAAATAAAATAGTATACGTAGATTTCGATTCTATAGAATACTGTGTACTTTTTGCTTAGAAATTGTTTTCTAAAATGTCTTCTTGACACTTAAATAAACTTTGAAGTTAACTTCGTATCTTTCAGCTTCAAAAATGGGTGGTTTTGCGTGCCAAAACTTTTGACCACTCGGTACATATTATGCTACTTAAAAAACTACGAAATTGATTTTATCTTAGATTTAAATTACTTTATCTTTATACTTTACCATACGTATTCAGAAATCATTATTATATATCTCTCCATGAAGTGTTTTTGTATCTAACACAACATGTTTATTATTTAATTAATTACAATGTATACTCCTATACTAAATATATCAAATTAGTGTAACCTAAGTTTGAACCGGCGTTAATTCCCGATCAAAGTTTTTAATAAAATTTCTCTTTATCCTGATATAGTCAATCATTTTCTCTAATAAAATAGCTCATCATTCTCACGATAAAGATTTAATAAATTTCCATTTTCACAAAAAATAATTAAATTTCTCTCCACAGGCATTTCTCATTACATACTCTTATAACTCATATAAACTCAGATTTGTATACCATCATAATCACACAAACTGCACACTCTTATAACCAACAACTCATTCAACTAAATATTCTCCAAAATCAAGCAAATATTCAGTCAGTTTGACGGCAACTGAAGTCAATCGGAACTAAGCCCGAACGCGCGCGCTCGACAGAGAATCAGGTGTGCAGCCTCGAGCGATGGGTCAACCATGAGTTGGAAGACAGAGAGCGAAGGACGGTAAGGGAATATAGGGTGCAGCTAGAAATGTGTAGATACGGAACTGGAGAGGGGAGGGATGACGAAAGTCGTGAGCCGTGGGTTTTGGTGTGTAAACTCACCCGAAACTTGTTGAGGGTCACCAGAGCCGGAATCAAGCCACCCGGGCCTCTTTGCCTGCCTCGTCGTCTAGCCATCGCTGCGACGAGCGTCAAAGGACTGCTGTCTCTCAGCTCGACGTGACCTGCAACTCCTAACAGGCCAAATATCGATTAACACACGAGAGAGCAACGCTCGTCCTATTTGTCCGCGGATACTAACGTGCTGTATATGTATATATATATAATGCTATATAACGCTTATATTCGTGGTAGCAGTGGATGCTGCAGCCGGCCGCTCATGTATCTCGAAGTCAATTTATATTCCCTATAAATATTATAATCAAGCGCCGTGTGCCAACGACTGCGATAAAAAGGGAGAAAGTTCTGTCTTTTTCTTTTTGTATTCTTCTTCTTCTTCTTCCGTTTATTCTCACGAGATATTGCGATGTCGATGTACGCGTAAACAATCATATATAGATATATCTATGCACATTTTGTTTTTCAATTCGACTATTGGATTTATATTTGAATACAAATGAAAGTGACGAATAGTTTTTAATAAAAAAAAGAAACAAAAGGTTTCGTTGGTTGAGCTAGATAGATTTTTGACGAAAAATTTGGATATAACAAATAATATACGTGCCACACCGAGAGTCTTTTATAAAAAAAATCGGCTGTCTTGGCGAGAAAAATGAAAAGGTATCGGTCAATCTCGGAAAATAATGCCAGCTATTTATCTCTGTGTATACAAGTAAATGTACAACGAATATACATATATCAACGTGATATCTTACCTAACCGCAAGCCTATATGTCTACTGATTCCCATAGCTTTTGTATAATCTCTCAAATTTTATGTCCCATCGATTTTCTTATCAATTATCTCATATTTCAATAATATTGCGTTATCTATTTTTTTTCTTACCGTAATTAAGCTCCACCCTTGGGAACCGAAAAAGAAAACTATACTTAATCGTACGCAAAAAAAAATAAGAATATACAACCCGCACTATCAGGAAGAAGTTCCACGAAAAGAAAAAGATAAAAAAAGAAACACATAAGGAAAAGGATGTCTCAAATCACTTTGGGGAAAGCTTGAAAAATTGCGTTACTTATCTCGTCCGCTACAACCTGCCATTTGTAAAGGACCGCTCGTAGTGTACGATATATACAGATGCATAAGAGAGAGAGGAAAAGAAGAAAAAAAGCGAAACCGCTTTGGTTCATTCCCATGACGAAGAATCGCAACACTAAAATGAAAGTTACCCCGTAGTAACGAGCTCACGTAACCCAAATAAATCTCAATTTAGCTGTGCGGTATCCTGGCGCGCGTCGGGTCGGATGCTAAAAAAGCAAAGGCGAAGAAAGTAAGACGGTGCGGTTGTCGTTCATTCGTTGCGTATACATACACAAGGAGTAAGGTATATCACTTATATAATACGCGCCAAGATTTTCTTGCGTGAAAAACCTCGGGGATCATCTTGTTACTTTATATATATACGGAAGTTGAGATTCACGCGCACGCGCGTGATTACCGGATGTACGTGCGGTTTGTTAGGACGTAATTAAGTTCCTCGGTGACGCTTGTTCCTCGAATGATAATATTTTTGGTTCTTCTGAGGTAGTATATACGTAGGCGGTATATACGGAGACTACGTAAAAATGCATTAGATGCTGACGTGCAATTGCGATGTACTTATTTAACGAGGTTTCATACTTTTTCTCTTTTCAAACAACATAATTTTATTGTACTGTATACTGCTGATGATTGAATGATGGAAAAAAAACTTTTTTTATTCATGTGTGTCGGTTTCAGTATATTTCACTGTTCGATATTTTTGCATCGGAAATGTATTCTTTATTTACTCGGTTCAATGTCGACATAAAACTGTCTTATTTATATTTAAAACGGTAATTTAAAATTTTTCAAGTAATTTTTACGAAATCCGTTACAGATAAAGCAATAATTCTGTATAAGGAATAAAAGATTTACAGTTCTTACTCGGTGAAAGCGAATGAAAAAAATATTTCTTTATTTATTTAAAAATAACCGCGCAATACCTTGTACAATTTATAAAAATAAAAATAGAGGGAAATATTAAGCCAATACAATAATCTAAAATGAAACAAATTATTATTATAAGTTCAATCAAAATTAAAAATTTATGCTCATAGACTACGCTTAACAACATTGACATAGTTACGGATATTGGTTGGAAGTGTGTTAAATAAACTTCTCACTTTGTTAACAGTAAAGTAAGTCAATCAAAACGTTTCACTGACCGTTGAATCGACTGATACAGAGAAACGCTGGAATGATATCGGAAAATAAAGAAAAAATTTACTGCGTTTATAGTGGAAATGAACTTTGTATGTAAACTGTACTTTCCATTACATTTATAAAGTAAAAAATTTCATTAAAAAGAGAGAATCTCGTTTTACTAAAGAAAAAGAGCCACCATGAGAATGAAGAAACTTTTTTCCAGAAAAAGTAGAAAAGCCATCTGTTTTGAAGCTATGTTAAAGTAATATAACGTAAAGCTAATATTGCTTTAATAAAAAGACAATTCTATTTTTTCTTTGACGACATTTTCACCATTATTGTTGTTCCTAAAGCAAACCTTATATTGTAATTTTAAATCAATTATATGAACAATAGAATAAGTTTTCTTTCTGTATGGTAATTTGAGGTATTGATAGTTGCTAAATGAAATAGCCAATTTATAAGACAAAGGTAAGAACAGCAGACGTTAACGTGATTGCAAGTGAATTTACACAGCTTATATAGCGATATATTATTTACCGAGATTTCATACTTTTTCCCTTTTTAACGACATAATGTTATTGTATTGTATCGTATTGTCAGTAATTAAAATTAAAAAAAACATCTGTTTTTATTTATGTCTATCAGTTTCAGTATACCTCACCTCTCGATACTTTTGCATCGGTAATGCATATTCTTTATTTACCCGTTTCAATGTCGACATAAAAGTATCGTTTTAATTTGAAACGACAAGCTTTATTGCACAGCGCGCATGGACACGTACACCATAATGGAACGCATTAATTAAATAAAGTAAAAATAAATCGAATAAAAAAATAAACACTGTTGATATCCAATACACACGATTACTCATATACTATATATCCATCGAGAAATTAAAAGCAAGATAAACAAGCTAAAACGGGCCGATATTTCGCATTATACAGGTCACTTTAGCATAATATAAACACATGATACATAGAAGCAGCAGCAGCAGCAGTAGCATCAACCTCGCTCACCTTTGTTCACCGTAGCATCAGCGGCCATACTGCTTTCCCGGTTTAATCCCGGTAGAGTGTCGGTGGCGGTAATCATGCTCGTCCGGGCGATGCTTGCCCGTCTCACGGCGTTGCCGATGTTCCTGGCCTTGCTCCAGGTCGAGAAGGTGCCTGGCCCTTTGTCGTCCGCAAACTTCAGCTGGTACCTTGATCGCGAACGCGACAAAATGGATCGTTTACAATCGTGCGCTCATCTATACCTCTGCCGCTTTCATCCCATCTCTCTTGCAGCAGCAGCAGCGCGCGGCTGCTACCACCCTTCAGCCTCGACTCTCGTTAATGAGAATACGAGATGCCGTTAATGTGCCCGGATTAAAGCTTTGTGCGTTCTATATAATACAGTAGCAAAGGATATTATGCGAAAGCTGGCAGGGTTATTCCCTTACCCTCGGGGTCATCGATAACGTTTTTTTTTCAGTGTTGGTGCGTTATATTGTTGGTTTTAATGTAAACGTTGATGAATCTATTTCGTTAGAAGAGAAATTGAGATTTTTTTTTTGTAGAATGGTTTATTGATGGTATGGTGTTAACTTGGAAAATTTGGGAATATAATATGAAAGTCTTCAAAGTCGGTATACTATAAGTATCTTGGAATAAACCCATGTATATCTCCACTTTTCATGATTTCGAGAAAATCGAGTTTTCAGTTTTGCATCGACATTTAAAATCGAGAGATTAAATGCAGCACTGCATATATAATTTTGTATCTACGTGACATTTTTTGTTACCATAGTTACTGAACCAATCATATCTCGAAAATCGCCTATCACTTGTATAGTTATTCCGGAAATGAGAGAAAATTTTAGTGGAGTTAAATTGTTTTTTCCAGGCACAATAGCACTTATATTGGTTTTCCATTAATTCATAAGAATACAAAAATAACGAAAAAAAGTAAAAAGGGCTTTAATAAAAAAAATGATTGAATAAAATAATTAGATAATTGATAATTAATTCGTTTATCGGGGAATTATTCTTAAAACAAGTGGATAGTGGATATTTTTCTTGGTCTTTTCCCAAAAATTATTTTGAAAAGATGAAGATATATGGTTATTTCGAGAAAATTTTGTAAAAAATGAACTTACAGTACTTCCACGTGTTCGTTCAAAAAAAGTATATAATTTAGCACTTTTTGATCTGATTAGATGATAGAAGACTATTTGAAATTACAAAAAATTGCATAAAATCAATTTTCAAAAATTCGTCATCACATAATGCTCTATTTCTATGATTTATATATGTTTTCGTTATAAAATTTAAAGAGCATTCATTAACTGAGAGTAAACTCAAAAAGATGATTATTTTAAACTAGTATAATCCCTCTACAACGAAATTGTTTATTTACGTAGATATAGTATATTTTATCAAGCTAGCAAATGCACCTGCACCTATATAATACACCTAAACACACCGCGCGACGATTACACAAAGCCATCAACGACAACATCGCCAGATAGATGCGAACGGCAGCCAGAGGAGCAATGTAAATTTTATCGTTTATTTATATATCGAAGTAGCCTGCGAGTGGTCCTCGAGTACCAGACTGCGGTAGAGTATAGTAGTACTACGCGGATATGGAACGACGACGCTAGGTATACGTAGTAGTAGTAGTAGTAAGCGTCTGCGGCAACGGCGGCAATCAATTTGGATTTGGCAAACAAACCTCAGAATCCTCTCCGGCGTGAGGAAGATCAACTTGAGCCCGTTGTCCGAGCGCTCGATCATCCTCGCGATGCTCTCTGCCCATGCCCAACCCTTCGAGAGCGACTCGACAATCCCATTAGCCGGCAATATCTCCCTTCTGCTGACCAGTTTGCAGAACAAGCCCAGCGAGCGCATTTCCGTGTTGCAAATGTCCCGTCGCTTCAACCAGGCCTCGACTTGCCATCCGTATTCCCGCGTACCCGCAAACAGGCTGCACAGGTAGTGGCCAAGTAGCGGTCCTAGCACCTTCTTGTCCTCCGACATCCCTATATATATATACAATACCAATGGTTATAGCAAAAATATACAATATTATTTGAGAGAGACGATGTTAATTTACCAAAATGAAGCCATCGTAACAACGTCTTTGCCATTACAGTATCGTTCTCCAAATCAAGATAAGCAGTGTCTCTGTCTTTCCTTACGATATCAATCAGCATGTCAACTGATCGATCGAAGTAGGCCTTGGCGCAGCTTCGTTTGCGTTCCGCACGGTTTCTAACGCGATTACGCTTACGACGATTATTACGACCAAGTGACATCACGGTTACCTGTTCTTTAGCTTGCCTCAATACAAGATTCATCAGGTATATCAGGTTCTCAATAGGCTCGCTCGCTTGCGAATAATCCATCGATAGATTCAGAAATGAATGACAGCCGTCCAATGTCTCCTGAAATGTCCATACAATTGCTATTATATCATATACTATACATATATATCTATCTGAATACGGCTGATCCTCGGAAGATGCTATATATATATATATATATATAATCACGACCGTGGCGAGCGCGCGTATAATCGCATTATATCGGTACACGCGATACCCTCCAAGTTGTATCGCATGCGTTTTACGGGCTTCCGCACGACGTCGCGGTCGTTCGTCACAAATGCACCGTGCAAAATATCCCGATGCATATATATACCTATACATAACCAAGTTATATTGCCACGCGCGTATTCACGGCGTTTTTCTCTCTCTCTTTCTCGTATATATATGTGCAGTTTTTTGGCGCGACCCCGCCGAAAGTTTGCCCGTGAATGGGTTCATTAGGCAAGGCCTCGAGAGCGCGTGCACGTGAAAAATATATAACGGAGTCGTATATAGTAGTAATAGCACTACCGTGCAGCGACCTGAAAAATATATAGGAGGTAAAAAGGCGCGGATTGTCGAGCAATTTGCGAGAGGTGCGAGAGAAAATCTGGCAGGGTTTATGATATGTCTCTGGCAACGTGCTCTTTTTCTATGTGTGTGTATATATATATGTATACAGGGGTTGTTTCGTACAAACTGAAAAGTTTTAGGTATGAAGAGGTCGTGAAAAGGCATTATTTTTTTTTAATTACTTGATGTTCGAGAATAAAATCGGAGGAACGGTTAAGTTTTTATTGTGTGTGTGTGTGTTTATATATATATATATATATAACTCGAATGGTTGATCTTCAATTAAAATAAGTGCTCACTGGATATATAATACATAAATGGATGAGCGGAGGCGCGCTTGCGCGCACTCTGATTAATTATCCAAGTTACTCCCGTTAAGATAAAATAGCAAGAACTTAGTTATTCTAGCGAAATCAACTGATAAATTATTACAATCCTCGTCCCAATATATAATTACTCACACAGCAGCGGTTTAAAAACTTTCAACTCTTCCTTACGTATATATAAATAAAATAACTATACAGAATAATCCATACACCCGGAGTGTCCCATAAATTATACATCACTATACTTTTATTCCGAAACCGCCGGTTATAAGCAAAAAAACTTTCACTTCGAGGGCACACAGTAAACATAAATGCTAAACCTCACTTAATCCAGTATTAAACGACGAGTATATAACCGCAAGACAATCTCGCACAGAGTTTAGTGTCAGCCGTATAACTCGAAATCGTATATATATAGGTAACATGAGATGTTACCTGAAGGAGAAAATCCTTGGCGCGAAGAACCTCTCTGACGACGAGGCCAAGGTATTGTAACTGTCGAGGACCGTAGCTATCAAGGTTATCCATAGTACCACTTGGTACAGATGCCATTACCTTCCACCAACGTGCGATCAGCTCACGTTCGAGTATATCACCGCTGGATAGATCGCGTGGCTGTCGTGGCGGCTTGTCTAGCCATTCGATTGAGTAGGCGTGTAGAGAGGCGAGATAGGATTCGAGGAGACGAGCGTCTGATGTGTATGCGTCGTCGTGTGGTAAAGTGCCACCTGTGTAGAAAGGTTACGTTGAATTAAATTATAAATTGTGGTTATGTTAATTAGGTATGGGTGTACGTAATGACAGGGTTGGGTTAAACTTTAAGGTATGTTTTTGGATGTAGAAATATAGCCTCTAACGCTTAATAAAACTCAAGTTCAGGGGCTTTTTGAAAAAAATAAATAAATTTAAAACAGTTGCGTGTTCAATTATAGAGAGGTAACTAAATTGTATCTTGGAAAACTGTAAAAGGTTTCCATAAAAATTTTAACTTTTTTAACGACTACGTACCAAAATATGCTTAAAGCTCGACTTAAAGTCAATATTTTCTTTTTTAATTTCGAAAAAACTTTTTGTAGAAGCAGCTTTTCAAAAAAATTTTTTCCTCCCAGCGCAAAACTGGGAATGTGGCATTTTCGGCCTCGGTTGGAGGAAATACTATATTACGCACCTAGGGAGCAAAAACTTCGACAGTTCATATCTCGTGTAAATTGCCAGCCGAGCCGATAACGAGTAAGCTATCGCAACTTTTTTAATAATAAAAAGTGACGGACCCTGGGATTGAACCAGAGCCGCCGACTCGCGCTATCCAACAAGCCGCAGCCTCCACCGGTCGAACTTGTGCTAATCGGCGTCGTATTGTAATCAGACGCTTTGCTTATACTTCGTTCTTTGCATTCGCACGTGTATCCACACGTAACAGTACGTAATATACTATTTCAAAATATAGATAAAAATTTCCAACTTCTTTTTTTTTTGTTTATTTTCAGAATTTTAATATACCACCTACACTCCAAAATCTCAAAGTTTGAGGTCAATCCATGATCCAGAGCTATGACCCAGTAAGTTAACTATCACAATATATGGAAAGTACAAGGAATAAAGAAAAAAGAGTTAAAAAGTATGAGAATAGCTTGAATTAAGTTGAAAGCTATATGGTTGCCACAAGTACAGCCAAATAATTCAGATAAAATCTGCCTCATATATATATACACATTCCATTTTCATTATAGCGATAAATATCATGATATATCTCTTCTCCTTCCTCCAGTTTACCCCTTTCTCTCTCTCTCTCTTACTCCCATCGACCTTACGCCCGCGGCGTGTGCCCGAGTTTCGACGAATAGAATAGCGAGCAGTAGCAGCAGCAGCAGAATCCACGCGCCATCCGCAGACGAAAGTTTTCCAAGGCTTCCCCCGGCAATCATTATACGGTTGGCGAGCACACGTGTGCAGTTATCGTATAGGATGCTGCACACGGTAATGAAACTACAAATCATTCGAATGAATAATCGAGGTTCGCGTTCGTATATATATATGTGTGCAGATGCAGAAATGTGGAAAACATTGTACGTCTGTGTATAGTACGTATATATATGTGTATATGTAAGTATTTGTGAGGGCACGATGGTTTTCGTATAGCTGCAGACTACGAGCGTATACATAGCAACGCGAAGAAGAGAAAGAGATGTTTAGTCACGGTCGAGCGACTCGTTTAATTAATGCTGCCAAGACAATTCTGTTTCAGTCGTCGTGTCGCGTAGTCTCTATATATAGGTATAACTATATATATATATACCACGTTGCTTCAGCTACTGCTATACTATCGCTATGTATATCCTCCGCTGCTACCTGCCCTCTTTTATTTCATTGTCAAACGTTCGCGCCTTTGCCGTGAGCACAGACAAATTCCAGATTATTCAGCTTCGCCTTCCTACGTTTCATTTACCCTCTCTCTTCTTTTTTTCGTTTTAAATCTCACGAATAATTGTATACGCGAGCGTCGCGCCAGGCGTCAAAGACTTTGAGTTGAAATATTCTTTCTTTCTGTTTGTCTGTCTGTCTGTCTGTCTCGCTCTCTTTACCGCGTGCATTTTTATCGAGTTTTTATGGATGAGTGAGAGACGCCTTTGCATTTGATCACTGAAATTTATGAACTTTTTACTGTGAAATTGACAGGAAGGAAGTAATTGAATTATGCATTAAGGCGATAACTATAAAAGATTCTTTTTTTTATAAAGAATTCGTTGTATTTGTACTAATTAATGAAGGAATATGTCAGTTCAATCGAAAATCATTAATTCTATCCAGTATTTCACTCATTTTTTAATATATTAAATAATCTGCCTTTAATATACCAATATTATGTGCAATCGAACAAAATCAAAAGTTTAATCCTACATGTATAATGAACATATACATATATATCGACGCTGACTCCTCATACATAAACGCCAGTTACACATTTTTACGAATACGCACAGCTTTGACCGTTGAATAGCTTTCTACATCGAATAAATAACATTACTTTGAAAGTTCACAGCGATCAAATGCATTAATCGTATCCTTTAAAATCGTCACGTTTATATCTATATATAGCGGGCCAATTAAGTCGATCGATGGACACCGCACACGCGCACCCAGATAACAAATTTCCGAACGAGCGGCACTAGGCGCGCATGCACTGACGTGGAATACTCCGATACTTCCGCGTCGTTGCTTTCTCTCTCTCTCTCTCTCTCAAGCTTCCGCACGCGCGCGGCAATGAAACTCCACGCTGATTCTCTGCACTCCTGTGCCATTCGTCTAGTGTAAGTACGCAATTCACTTTAGATGGAAGGTTTAAGACGTCGTGTGTGTCTGTGTATGTGTACGTATATATATATATACACACACATTAAATTGATTTTTACTATATCGAAAATTTATCCGTTGTATGTTTAAATGTATGTGTGGAATCTCCGAAGATATGTGTATGAATGTTTATATTTTGATAATATTAAAATAAAATCTTTTTTTAATTAAAAAAAAACGTATTTTGTTTGAGATTTCAGCTGTTATTTGTTCTTGCAGAAAAAATATTTTGTTGGTAAATAAAAATATTTTCAAATAAAATAAATATATATACAGTTCTGGCTTGACGAAAAAAATTGGATGAAACAAACTAATATATTTGAAAAAAATGCATTAGTCGATTATGTGTACAGAATGTTAGTATTGACAAGAACCATTCAATTTGCTTGCTTTGTCGTTTTGTTATATTCAGAATTGAAATGGGTATTAAAGAAAGGAGGATTTTTTACCCCTTGTACTGTCTGATTAAGCCTATCGCAAGGAGCTAACGTAATATACACATCACACACAACAACAGATTATAATTTTTTGTTTTACATCATAATACCGTAAATCATAGCAAGATATAACTTGCACAATAGTTTTTAATAATAAATAAACAGTATATCCAGCACAAACATCATTTTATTTAATCTTTTTGCATTTTTAATATTCACTCACTTTTTAAAGTTATTTACACTCATTTATTTATACTTGAGTTTTAGATACACGAACAAGATATTCTCTTTTAGTGCAGCTTAAAACTTTTTCAATGCAGCTTAAAGCTTTTCTGACGCAGCTTAAAGATTTTTTCCAAAAATGTGTGTATCCGAATTTGTTTCGTTTGCCTTTCAGTTCAAATGAAAACAAAAAATACCAAAGGTACTAGCTTACTATCACAGTACAATATAAAAGTATTTCTCGCAAAAAGTTAGTATCTCAAATACAATAAAGGAAAAGAAATAACATATATTTATTTTAATGCTGTTTATAATTTTTTAGTAAACCTTTTCCTAATTAACCATCATAATTATTAATGACAACTATAATGTAATGAATTAGCCCTACATTAAAACTTCATAAAATTCAATTTAATTTCCGCATGCTTTTTACGTTAACGCATATACAACGTAAACGCAAACTATATACACGCACACCTGCACGCGTGTACGCCGCGTAACTCAACAAAATTTCCCACAAATATATTACACACCTTACCCAAACCGACGACACAAGTTTCAGCCTCGTTCCCTGCGCACGAATTCGCGCAAGCTGCGCTTCTCTACCCGCAAGATTTGCGCTTCGAATTAGAACGCGTAGATTCAGCGCGTCTACATATATATATATATATATAGTATACCGCACCCCTACTGTGCGTGCCTGCGTGACAAATGACAACGCTTGGAAAATTCAATCGCGCACGCATTGCAAACTTTTCTCTCTATCTATCTTGCAACTATATATGTATATATGCGCTACACACAACGGTATAGATTGTTTGCGCAACGCGCGTTCGCGCCGCAAATCTCACAGCATCCACCCCCTTCGTCACCAAATCAGTGTGATTTCTCTCTATCTCTGTATTCGTCCTACTGCGTGCGCACACTAACATGTAGACACACATATACACAGCTGTGCGAAACTATAGGTACGCGCGCACGCGTCCGCATAATTATCCCAGAGGAGCGCGGGCGCGTGTAGATTTAATTAAATAGTTTCCCGCGCGCCGCAATCAAACGGAGAAACAAGCGCAAGCGCGTGCGATTCGAACCTACGCGTGTGTATATATATATGTATATATATATGTATGTGCGTGAATGTGTATTCTTCCTACCCTATATATATATGACCGACAACGCTTAATGTACCAGTTTTGCGCAACCTGCCACTCGCTCGCGTTCTCTCTGCGCGCATAGTAACTAATTTCCATGGATGCGTTACAATGGTTTTTTGAATTTAGTTTGGTTGAAAATTAGCGAGATTGTTAATTTGGTTAGGAATTAGGAATGTACTGAGGTTTTGTATATCAAAGGACAATGCCCGTGAACATAGGAAAACCTGACTTAACAGGCAATTGCACGAAACTATTACCATTAGGAAGGGCATAAAATACTGTGAATTTAAAAAAAAATCAGTCCCCTTAACCGTCTGGAACGTAAAAAAAATCAATTTGAAAATTAACTTGTCTGACGTCGAGAAATATAATTAACATTGATTAATATAGAAAATATCAATACTCTACAGCAATTTTGAGACATTTCCAAAAATTTGTTTTAAAGTTTTTATTGTTTAGCTGTGATAACAATAGTTTTCAAATCAGTGCCATATTTTTAAAAAATCAGAGAGAAGAGAAGAAAATGTGCTTGATAGTACTTCTTGCACGAAAACTTTATTGAAAATCTGACTTCAATTGTACTTAAATTGAAACATGTTTTCCCTAGTTAACTACCTAGACCAGAATTAGGTCCCAAAAGTACTATCTTGATAGTTTTTCGGGTAAAAGCTCACAATATGGACATGCATTTCCCCTGTTTAATAGCCTTTTGAAAATGAAAAAGTGCTTTTTTCCGCTCGAAGATCGATTTTTCATGTGAAAAAATGGTCAAGATAGTACTCGTCATCGAGATAATTATAGTCTTCAAAAATCGCGAATGATAAACTTTCAGTCTATCATTAATTCAAACCAGTACCATGATTTTATGAGCCTCAATATACAGCCTTCATCAAAAATCAATGTTGATTTTGATACTGTCTTCGAGAGCTTTCACATGAAAAGCTATGAAGACAGTACTTTTTCTGGAAATTCTCAATGATTTCTGAATATTTAATAAGCATTTTCGAAATTCGAAGGCCACTCAAATCAGTGCCACGAGTTTTATTAGTTAGGATTAACATGGATATATTCAGTTTTAATACTAAAAAAGACTCCTTAAAACTCTCTTATAACTAAAGTATAACATTAAACACTATATTGTATTCGATATATTTAAAGTTTACTTTTATTATTCTTCTAACGGGAATAAAGTTTTCGTGCAAGAAGTACTATCAAGCACATTTTCTATTCTTCTCTCTGATTCTTCATGTGAAAAATAATAGTTTTTTACTGATAAAGTACAGGTCATAGCGAATAAAAGTATGGCACTGATTTGAAAACTGTTGTTATCACAGCTAAACAATAAAAACATTAAAACCAATTTTCAGCAGTGTCTCAAAACTGCTGTAGAGTATTGATATTTTCTATATTAATCAATGTTAATTATACTTCTCGACGTCAGACAAGTTAATTTTCAAATGTATTTTTTATTTATGTTCCAGACGGTTTAGGGAACTGATTCTTTTTTTAAATTCACAGTATTTTATGCCCTTCCTAATGGTAATAGTTTCGTGCAATTGCCTGTTAAGTCAGGTTTTCCTATGTTCATGGGCATTGTCCTTTAAGTATTTTTAATTAAGGAGAACGTGATTTTAAAGTATAAATAGGGTTGTAATTCTGTAGGTTTTGGATTCACATTCGTAAAGCAGTTAAAACATATTAATGTAGTTTTTCTGTAGTACTGATAGAGAAACATGTACATATTTTAAGGGAATGCAAATATCATATTAGTTTTTAGTTTCTTTAACACCGAGATAACGTTTTCCTCCATATTAATGGATTTTACTGCCCTGTAAAGTTTGAAACCGATAAGCAAAATCGTCTTATAATGGTATTCGAACAAAATTTTGAATTGGTTTGTAAATTTTGTTGAAATATCATTTACGAGCGATTTCGAATTTCGATTTCAAACTTTACAAAAAAATAGTAAAGTTAATTATTACAAAAGTAAAAAATGTCTTGGTTTTGCTTATTTTTGTATTAATTACAAACTGTATAATTGACTCGGTGCGGTAAAATGCTGTATTCAAAATATTATGAACTCAATTGTCTTTTTAACAATATACGTTATTTAGTTTGATGGTATAATTGCAAAGGGTAAATGACCTCAGTATTATTGCCAATAAAAATGTAAATAACTGAAAAATTGAACAAAACATTGTGATCAGTAAAATGCACTTTAACTTTGCAACTTTTTACCGAAATTTTATATTGTATTTTGGCTCACAGAAGCGAGCGGCCAGTATTGTATTAATCAATCCAATCGAAAATAATTATATTGATTCGCCCGCGCCGAATGATGAATCTTTCTTCTTATCTACACGCAACGCGACATGTATTTTAATTGCGTACTAGATTTACTCAAGCGCGCTGCTACGCGCGGACAATATCAATATCGGAAATAAAAATATTATAAATCGATATATTATGGATAAATAATAACTAAAATAAAGTCTTTTATACAGACATCATAGATTATAGTGAAATAAAATAAAATAAAATGTTTTTATAAATACATGTACTTAAGAACTTGCAATATAAAAATGTCATTCATTCCTTTTCCTTCCGTTATTTTAGACTCAAAACAATTGAGTGAATACATTTAGTTCTTACAATACATATAATCATGTTATAGTAAAATATTGATAATAAATACAACCAAACTTAATGACAATATTATTTCAATTTATAGATATTTATTATCATTTAAAGGTCAACCAATCAGAACACGTTTTATTCGGCTTCACTTTTCTCGGATCTTCTTTTTTAGAAAGGGAAAATATCGCGCCTTTTTAAAGGTCAACTAATCCGAACACGTTTTAGTCGGCTTCACTTTTCTCGGATCTTCTTTTTTAAAAAGGGAATCCAGGGCGCGTTAAGATTAAATCTTGTTATATTGTTTTATCTATACTAAGACTATTGTTCATTACTTGACCTTCACCTAACCTTCCCGCGGATATCGTCGTCTCCACGTGACCGTGGTACCGAGACGACGATCGTAGCTGAATGGCTATGTGCCTAATGATTAGCAACCGCAAGTAATTCTCCGTTCAACGAAAAGAAAAATTACTGTCGCATGTTAAGAAATCATATATATTACCATTGATACAAAACAAATCCAAACTGCTTAGTACTTACACTGGAATATCACGTATAATAAAACCAATATCATTTATTTTTAATAGTCGATTTAGTTTTGGCTGTTAGAAAAACTTTCAGTTATTCGGAACAAAACAGTTAACTCTCCTAATACGCAGCTTCCGAAATATCGCAGAGATTCATATTAGCTGGCACTGAGCCATATTCAATAGGATTTCACGCTATACAACTCTAAAAGCCATAATATATGTGTGTTATTTATAAATATATAATCAGGGATTTTGAATCCATATATTAATAATACAATAAAATATCTTTTTCAATAGACCCAGCAAAAAATGCCCTACAATTTTCTGTAGGCTTTCAACTAACCACTAAAGATGATAAATATAAGAACAAATTATGAACTTTCAAATTTTACAAAACTGGATACAAAAGTGATGCCTTGTACAATTTCTGCACGATACCAGAACCATTTCACTAATTGATCGCGCTGTGACTACAAATTTGGTTACTGTAAAGCCTTCAATAGCGTACATTAATACAACTTTTGATTTAATTTAAGATTATATTGCTTTTATTATAGACATTCTATATGTAAACTGACATTTAAATTAAAATTAAATAGTATATTAAATGAAAGGATATTTATTTCCGCATAAATTTAATTCAGATCTGGCAACCTTAATAAGTTACAGTTATTTCAAAAGAAATGTTAATTTGAAACAAAGTAAAAAAATAAATCCTACTAATAGGTTAAATAATAAAGTAACGAACAGAAAATCCTGTACATTTACAAGCGCAGGTGTGATAGAAGAGAACCAGAGAGAGAACCAAATAACAAGATCTATGGGGATAAAGCTTGAAGAATTCGGATCCTGTGTAAAAGGGCGTGAAATACCAGTGAAGAATGAAGAGAGAGAGATAGAGAGAAGGATGGTATACATAGGAAATGTGGAACTCGCGCTCGTGGAGCCCATTGGGAGCATTGAAATTCGAAGCGTCGGCGCGAGTCGATTGCTCATTACCTCGGGCGCATTGCAGCATCAGGTTGCAGCGAGGCTGGAAATAGCACCTCAAATTCTGGCACTTGAGGGCCCGTAGCAACTCGTCCAGCGCCCGGAGCACGTGCCGAGCGAGCGTGTCGGGTGCCCATTGCCTTAGGGGATCTGGTCCCGTGCGTTCCAACGACCACCAGTGCGTTGCCCTTAGGATCTGCCTCGAGACTAACCTCAGTCTACCCTGTTTTATATGTGAACAAGATAACATTGATAATTTTTTTTTTTATTTTATCATTAGATTTACATTATTATGAAAAAACGATAAAGTAGTATGTATAGGTACCAACTATACACGTCAACTGTTATGCGCATAATATTACTACTAAAAACAATTTAAGTATACAAAAAGAAATCAATATGTTGAATAATTAATAGGTTTGTTTATTATTTAATATTTATCAATATGTTAATATAATTATATAATGTATATCCAAAAAATAACCAAAAAATGTGTTTTTTAATAAAAGATAATAAATTAAAGATACTTTTCATGCTTTACTACAAAAAATAAATTTTATTCAGTGTGCCCTTAGCGTTAAATGAAGAATTGTTATTGAACCATTGAAGACGAGTTAGTTGAATTTGTCAAAATTCTACACACATCTACTCAAAATTTATAAGCTTTTCCCTACATAATGTGTGATGCAAAAAATTTCAAGTTTCGTAGTTAAAAAATCATGAAAATTGAAGATTTATGAAAAAAAAATCCAAAACTAAACTCATGAACAGTTACATGTTTTGCTCTGAAATTCTAGATTTACATACTAGTAGAGCTAATTTGACACCAGTAAAAAAGTTACCCATACACACACACACACACACATATAGGTAAATTGACAATGAGAAACCATAATATTAGAACAGCTGTCGCACTCGAGTTTCCGATCAATCGCAACTTGAAAATCTGGAAAACTCGCTCCCTACTCCGACTCTCAGAGCCGCGTGCTCGCGCGCGAAACTTGGAGATTATACAACAGTGCAATCGAGAACTTGGCCGGATAACTTCGGCTCTTCTTAGCTCGAGTACGCGACGCGAGCAAACCGAAGTATAAAGGAACGAGAAGGAAACTTTCGGTGCGCTCCTCTCGCGTTCGATGTTCGAAACAAAACCAGCTCCAACACCCTGGCTGCAATCACAAACCAATCGGGTAAAGGAGAAAAGGTGGAGGATGGCGACACGCGGGACACGGAATACGTTTATACGACTCCGCGAAATAGCTTTCGAATCATCCGATCTCACTCGCGTACGTGTCTCTTTCTCTCCTTCTCTTAAAGGCTATAGAATGGCTTATTCGATGGTTAGAGAAATGGATTTTTATTTAACGTATATAGGAACTGTGGTTTATTAATCGTTCAAAATTAATATAGTATTATTAATTTATGAAAAATATAGTAGAGATGTAAAAATTCAATTTCGCGTAGCCGGCGGCGCACGTGTGATAGAAATGCAACGCGCTCTCGCGAAGTGGCCGTAATAAATATCGAAAAAGCTAAAAGTATAACGAACGCGCGTTCTGTAATAAGAAGAAGCTGGAATGTGGTTATACGTGCTTGCGATGCTTTATTGCATCGACTGTAACGCTCTTTACGGGAAAGAAATTAATTTCGCGCAGAGCTGAAAGTCGCTTATTGACTTCTTCATTATTTATCGCTTTCTATATTAATGCGCGCACGTATATAAACTTTTTAAAAAAGTTCCAGTTTCAACCGACCAATTGAATATACATTCGCTGCGTTTAATATATATATATATATATCTGCGAAATTTTATAATTCTTCGTCATACGTGTTTTATTAACATATATAGTATATCAGTTATAAAAGCGCAGTTAACCCGGAAACGATCCGATTATAGTTATATAACTTTATATCATTTTGCCCCGAAAAATTCTAGCACCATCGTATATATCCACATAAGTGTGACATAATAAAGAGCGCGCGCGTCGAGACAACATAACGCACAAAATATCACGACGTGCCGCATAAAAAAAAAAGCAAATCTTTCGCAGACCATTAACTCTCGAGCTCAGCCGTAACATTTCCCCTCATCCGAAAGGTCGTCGACTTCTACGACGCGCACATAAGGAATTCAACGTCAGCGTAGTACTTCATACGACAAAATATATTCAAATCTCGAGATTACATTGAAAATCTACTTGGCGTCATAACACGTGAAACGTTCGTTTTTGTATATCTATATATACGTGTACGTGTTACGAAGGCAATGTCATTGTTTCTACGTGTGTCTAATAACGCGAAACGCGAGTGGGAGGAACAGAGAGAGAGAGAAAGTACAGTGAGGAAAAGTGGCGATCCCGAATCGATTCAACTTTTCTCATTAAGCATCCGCTGCTCGCTCGCCCGCTCCGAAATCGTTCGGCGACAGCGGCGCGCGCTTTCGTTCGCGCATGAAAATAGAGAAATTCAGGGGGCGAAGGAAAGAAATTGATGCCACGGAGTAGAAGGAAAGAAACGACGTCGTGGATAAAGTTTCCTTCAATGCAAAATTGTAAGTATGTCTTTTTTTCTTCTTCTCTTATCAATGATTGGTATATAGCATTGCGGTAAAAAAACGTTCAATTATCTATTTTTCTCTGCGAATAATAATAAGCATAAAATATTGCGGCGATTGGAAAAAGATATCGAGTGAATGGACAGAAAAATTATATGTACAGGGAAGCCGTAAAAAATACCGTTCGTCCCTAAGCTCGGCCAGTTTCTCTCTGGAGAGCGAATCAAGCCCCTTTTATATATATATGTCCCCGCGTATCTGTCATTGAAAAAGGAGCTCAGGATATTCTTCAAAATTTAATGTCGACAGCCGAGCGGAAACGTGAAGAGACGATACTTTAATGATTCTCGTAGTTCTGCGTTCTTTTTTGATTATACGCAATTCTATGTATTATTTATAATTGTGAATATAGTTATCATATTTTCAAGATCTTACTCATTAAAATATATACTGATTCGAGTTTAATAATTTAAAGGTTTTTACACTTTAGTATACAATAAACTCTACAACCACTGTAAAAATATTCCATACGAAAAAACAACGAACACAAACAAACCTTTTAGTTTCCCTTTTTAATCTGTATGCAAATAATACGTATTCGCATGTATAGGTTAAATCAATATTGTGATTTATCAAGAAAACCTCTCGATATATATATCTCGAATCCAAGCTTATACTCTATATACACGCGGTGGACCCTATATATATATATACACTCTGACATCGAAATATTTATTTTTCTTACTCGCTGAGCAGTAAAAACTTTACCATATCTATATATTTTATTTTTACCTTGCGTTTCACCGAGAAATCGATCGGCCGTCGTCCTCTCAATTGATCGACAATATGAAACAACGTAGACTCCACCATTGCGGGTACGCTCTCGTTCGAATAATGATATCGCATCATCGTCTCTGCGGCAGGAAAGCGAATGCGCCATAGAGTCGCTCGATCGTCACAACGCAAGCCTTGATGTGGAGCGATTGCAACTACGTACATACCCTGCGATATACGATATAGTTTGAGTGTTAAATTATATCGGTTGAGTGTTAAATTAAAATGTTTTAGTATAAACACATACAGTCTGTGCTGCGTTGTAATGTAACAATGCGTCGCAATGGTACAATGGTATTCTTTTCGGGTAATCGGCGTGCGAAGGCCATGCTTTGATTGAAGCACCAATCAATAGTCTCACTTCGATGTCTTGCGATCTGGAGCCGTACAAACCTATTTTTAAAATTATCCCAGTCTCGTCCTCGACTATTGCTACTCTGTGGTCACTGACATCGGGTAGATGCGATTCTGAGGTGGCTGCGGTTGATAATGAATGAGGCAATTGTTAATGATTAAATTTTTACAATTTTTATATACGCACGTTAATATTTTGCACTAATGTGTGTAATATTTATGTTAAAGATCGGGATTGAAGAGTTTCTCTGATTTTGAACTGAGCCTCATCAAAAAAAGTTTTAAAGAGTTTTCGGCCATTTTCCATAGAGTCTATTACCCCGGGCTCCATTGTTTCTTTATTTAAGAACTCTCACAAAAGAAACTAAATAGACTCTTCAAAACCGGAGAAGTAAAAATTTTTATATGCATGTATTATATAATGTAAAAAATTCACCCGGCAATATAGCAGCAGTGACACACGTATCCCAGTATATACATATATTACCAAATTAAAACATCGAGGAACAAGTTCAACAAGTTGGAAACTCGCGAAATAAAAAATTAATGCGACACCTCGTATTAAAGACAACACGAGATATCTCCGTCTGGGATAGAGGCGCGCAACTTTGATGATTTACACGACTAGCCAGTACCTCTCTCTTTCTCTGCGTTTATTTTCGTGGGAGTCGTTATTTTAAATCACCGCCAGTTATTATTAAGCAGCCACGAGCAAGCTCGACTCGCTTCTTTTTTAATTTATAGGACTCCTGACGGATATTCCGTAGGGCCGGGGTCTGAAAAACTAACGAACTAATTCGCCTGCCTGTGAAAAATGAGCGGCAACGTGGTTTCTGGGTTTGCTGCGTTGTTTATTATCATGGTGGTAGTATTATGGTGTAGAAAAATATATATATATTGTATTTTATATGGTTGCGTTATTTTATGTTATAAGGTGAATGTATTATCTGTGAATCGCTACAATATTAGATCCTAGCGTTTAAAAAAATTAAAGTTCTGGATACTTTTAGCTTTTTTTTTGAAAAAGTCTTGAAAAATGCCTCTTTTTAAAACAATTTTGAACAACCCTTTAACTTTGAAAAGACTTAAATACCATTTTAAGAGAAAACAAGGTTTCGTGTTTTTTTTTAAATTAAAAAATGTTGATTCTTTGCAAAGTTATAAAAGTTCAAAATTACGCATCGAAAGTGTAACAAAATATGGACGTATTTAAACATTCAACTTTAGGGGTGAAACGGTTTATTTTACTTTGCACAACTTTAAACATTGATAACTTTGAAACAAATCGATATTTATTAATTCTGTAAACTACGTAATTTACGAAAAATAAAATTAAAACGCTAACAATCAAATTAGTTTGACTAACAGCTAAATAAACAAAATAGCTAACTATGTGTACTTAGTATGTGTACCAAACAGAATCCAAGTTTCAAATTAATAAAACAAAAGTGAAAATATTCCAAAAATTTTTTATATTTATTTGTTATTCCATAAAAATTGCAAAGTCAAATGATCAAAATATTTTTGGAATAGCGAAATATAAAATGAAATAATTTTGTCAAGCTAACTTTACGAAATAATATTTGAAATGGTTTTGACTTCGCATTAGCACCTAAAACTCTCAGATCGTAACGAGCGCACGAGCGGCAAAGTAATACAATGTTAGGTCCTATGATATGCGCGCCCGAACTCGTTGCTTTAATTAAATTGTTTTGCTCGCAATTAAGGGTAACAAGACAAATCTCAGCGCGAGAGAGAGAGAGAGAGAGAGAGAGAGAGAGGCGACAGCTGCGGAACGCGATCGCGAAAACTTCTACAGTTATCTCGACTGCGCTGCTGTTGCTGCTGCTGCTGTCGGGTCTCGCTTCGTCCGTTGCCATACACTTATTTGAATAGCTCAAAATATATATATATATACTTCATTTTATACGTTGCCGGATTTTAAACGTTGAATTTCAAACAAATAACTTAACAATAATACTATCCAAATTTTATACCTGGACCAAAGAAGACACGGTAATGCTCCGGTTGCTTGAGAATCTTGTCCAATACTTCTGCGTCAACTACCTGGCCGGGAGTTATGCAGAGTCTTTCGTCAGCTCCATTAATAGCGTCTACAATTAATTTTCATATCTTCATGGTTATACATTTAAGTTGTTTCTTTTAATTCAGTTAATGTATATATTAATAATTATATTTAATCTATATTCGCTATGTGCAAACCACTTTTGCAATAATCCATCTATAATATTATAACAGAAATTATAGAATTTAACGATTTAGTGACAAATTCAATCGAATTGCTTTTAGTAAATTAATAATAAACGACTTTTATATGATAATTAGACTCAAAGTTATATTATTATCAAAAATAAAAAAAAATTTATATAAATCAATAATCAAAAACTCCGCATCAATCCTCTTACCTTGTCTCACAGCAGCAGCCAGTAACGCAGCAATCCTAGCTTTTACAAGGTCCCGTCTAAGTCTACCATCAGGCCCGATGAATTCTGCCCAGTCACCGGCATCCCCAGCACGTAGCTTCAACCTCGCGAACCCTGGTAGACTGCCGTCTTCCTCAACAAACAGTGGAAGTCCATTCTGCTCCATCGGCCCACCCCCAGGTGTTGACAACGCGTCGATCCTCAGCAAGTACTCAAATCTTCTCTGCTGCTCACGGGTTACATATATATATATATATATGTAGAAATACGTTATATACTATATATATATGTGTGTGTGTGTGTGTGTGTGTAAGGTATGATATGAAAGAGAATAGAGGCAACAGTGGGGCTATAAAAAAGACGACTAAAGCCGTAAAAAAGGTATAGTGAGTGCGAGAAAACAAATCCACAGCGCCTGCACGCGTTGTAACACACTAGACTTTTCCATGTAGATCCAACGCGTGCGCTTTTACTACTCTCTCTCTCTCTCTCTCTCTCTCTCTCTCTCTCTCTCGACCTTCCCCTACACTTATCGCGCGTATATATTGCAAGCCGACAGGCTAATCCTAAGCTTTTCGAGGTACACTCGCCTACTATGTTCTTCCACTATTGCTACATGTATACATATATATATATATATACACTCTCTTTAATATTTCCAAGGATAATCGAGCAATTTCTCAAAATCTCATACCACTATATACCATCCTCCTCGTTTAGTCCAAACCACAGCCTCATCAACTCAATCGTCGCGCGATCCCATTAGCTTAGCGCCACCTCCGCTTTTTGATCATTCGCGTCTACCACCACCCGGCGTTCTCTCATTGTCGTGACCACCATGATGCGTTTTCCCCGTAACTAACGCGTATAGTCTATCCCTCCACGCTTGTTTTCTCATCTCCCTTCGCGGTCGCGCCAATCACTCATTTCCGTCCTCCTCTCTCACGCATACCATATATATATACCATTGTTTGACTATCTCCTGCGCTCTCTTTTTTTCCTCTATACCAGCACCTATTCCTTTTATATCTAACTTTTTTACGTGTTCGCTGCTCTCCCTCTCTCTCTCAATTTATTTACCCTTTTCGTCGTCTCTTTCATACCCTTGTTTCCGCATTGACCGATGTTGCCGTTGGTTCGGTCACCGCTGCTGCAATCCGCGTGTATATAGTGTATGTGTGTGTACGCGTACCAACCGTGTTCCTTTTTTTTTGTTTGACTCTTTTTTCGACGTTACTCCCTTCGCGTTCCGACTAACTCTCGGCAGCTGAACCTTTTTAAGCGACTTTTTTTTTGCGAACTTCGGTTCTGGTCTGGCGAAAAACTGTGTGCGCGCCCTGTGCCGAATAATAAGCCTTGGGTAAATAAAGGGAAAAAATTTGGTATATGTATTTTGTATGTTGTATAATGGTGGTAGTCGAATTTGCATTAACGACGGTTCTTTTCTATACTTTTTTTTTATCGTTGGTATGGTTGGGTTGGTAAATAACATTACTTGTATACCGCGCAACATAATTATAATATATAGGTATCCATGGACGCGGCAGCGATCTGCTTGGCAAGTAAGGAACGTAACGTGACGTCTCAAGCAAGCAAGGCGATGCCGTACCCTCTATATTTTGTTTTGGGGTTTTCCAACCTTATTTTTTTTACACTTCTCATATTATATTAATGCAGAAGTAAATATGACATCTGAGGGATTCATTTGAAAGTACTTTTTATATACATTCTATCTGTAAAAAGTTTCGTGGTGAAAGATGCTTTCGTATACGATTAATCGAGGTTCGAAATTAGTAACCGTAAAATCAATTATAAATTTTTTTCCTTCAGCCTGCAGGGAATTTCTAGGGAGAATCTAGTGGAATGTTTTTGTGTCTCTACTTGATGTGAAATCCTATCAAAAAATTTAATGTAACAGCATACGAAGGGCGGAGCTACTGCGCTCTGCTTCACGAGGAGACAGCGCGCGCGAACACAGCTGTAGCCCTCGTGTCGCGGTTCGGCTGCTGTTAGTTTCGTATATATAAGTATATATACACACACACAGCGTAAAAAGGGCTATGCTACGGTGCGCGACGTCTGCGTGTGTGCGTTTATTAAAGATAGGAAAGTTATGAAAACAATCAATAAATTGTCGAGCATTTAAAAATCAGTCAAATTTTCACTGATTTTCTGCTAAATACGCATACTTGCCGGGCGCGTTGTTTTGTAGTTTAAAGATAAACAGTCAGAATGTTTATACACTTTTTTAAGTAATTTTCACTATTAAAATTAATCATTTTTTTTATTATACTTATGGAATCCTTAAAAATCTCGTAACGATATTTGTTTAAAACAATATTTTCAATTTCCAAGGGAAATAAATTTTTTTTAATTTTCTTTTATCGCGTCCGGGAAATATGCGAATTTAGCAGAAAATCAGTGAAAATTTGACTGATTTTTAAATACTCGACAATTTATTGATTGATTTCATAACTTTCTTATCTTTAATAAACGTTTAAAAATAAAAGAGAGAGACAGAGGGGGAGAGAGAGAAACGGATATACTTACTCGCCAATATTTTTACTTTTTTTTTAAAGTAATTTTATTATACTAGCGCAAAATTTAAGCGATTACCCGTTTTCATCCTATTCCCGGAAACTCGTGTCTTTCAACTCCGCATCCGAACGTCACACGCTCGAAAACGGCTCAAAGCGCGAAATTCTCGTCTCGTCTCCCTCTCTCTCTCTCTCTCACTCGTTTCCTCCCGCTAATTCGCGTGCGAAACGAATATTCAGTGCCGCCACAGGGCTGCAAGCGTGCGGGTGAGAGTTTTGTCACCACAGTGCTACACGCGCTGCGGGTGACGTGAGGGAATTGTGAATAAAGCTATATACGAATAAACTTGAATTTTCCTATTAATATTGCCAAACATATAGTGGCCTTAGTTTTTTTTTTATATTTTTTTATAGATGTTGTTCGGTTTCTCATTAGTATGTTAATTATAAGTATAAATACGAATGGATTATAAATGATCGTTTACATTTTCGTAAATCAAAATAATTTTCTTTCAGTAGGTTAATATTAATGCGAAATCTTAAAAAATAATAATAATTCATTAATTTTAACTCAAATTCATCACTTTAAACCTCAAATTTTCAAATAACGTTTTTATATATCGAATAAAAACGCCAATATGAAAACAATACATATACATATCATAGAAATTCGAAAATTCATGAGCTTTTATCGGAATCTTAATTTAACTTGAGCGTCATTCCCAGATATACGATTATATTCCCGCTCATATATTTAAAGCGATATGACATTCGCGCTTAAGTGTTATCGTTTCGATATATATATGCATACATATTCCCGCGCGCACTTGGTATATTATGAGCCGGACGCGCGCGGCACTGACAGGAACATTTGCAAAGCGATATGTTCTAATACGCCCGACGTTCCGACAAACACGTTGCTCTCTGCTACGGTACACGTTTGTATACACGTATAGAATATACATATGGCCAAGTCTCTGTCAAATCGACAGGTCAAAAAATAAATTTTCTTGAAACTTTCAGAAAATGCTCTGCTACTCATTCTGAATATCCCTGAATATTTTTAGATTTTTTTGACCCATAGTTTTGGAGATATTAAAGGACAAAAACTAAATTTTGATGATTTTTTCATTTTTGACCGATTTTTATTAATTTATAACTCCCCAGGGAATTCTCTCAGCTTTTCAATAAAAACTAGAGTTATTTAGCGCGCTACGCCCGCCTCTGTTCGTCTTTTATTATTAAAACTTCAATATTCGATTGCTTACATATTTGATAAAACGATAGTTCTCGAATAGGATTTTTATATAAAGGATATACTTTTAACGTCGTACGCTAATGCTTTCACTTACATATATGCAAATGAAACATATAAATTAAAAAAATTAAAAGTTCGATCAGGGCTTTCTCTATCCAAAAATTCATGGAGATACCTATTGAATGTCCAAAAGTATCCGTATGAATCCTGTCAAGATTAACGGTCGTTTTTAGATCTAAAAAAATTCATTCGTGTCATAATATTTTTAAAAAAGTCTTACATAAGTCTGAAAAAATATAGTTAAATTCTATAAAAAATTACAAGAAAAAAGTCTATGTAACATATTTAGAAATTTTGCTTCGTTTTTGAGCTAAAAAAATCCTTTAATATTGATAAAATTTCATCATTAAATTCAGAATTTTGATTAATTTCATTTTTTAATCTCTTATAACTCCAAAACTATGGGTAAAAAAAACTAGAAAATTCAGGGATATCCAGAATGAGTAGCAGAACATTTTCTGAAAGTTTCAAAAAAATCTATTTTTTGACCTCTCGATTTGACGGAGACTTGGCCATATATATACGAATATGTATATGAAATTCAGCAGCAGTTGACCAGCCTCATATGTATATATATTTCAACGTTTGATCCGCGCGATATGTGCCTTTCCTATATGTATATATACCTAAAATACAAACTTTTCGCGCCGTTTGTTGCAAATATTATATACGCTTTTCATCGCTAGGTAAAAAAAAATAAAAAAAATAAAAAAAAATACACGCAGAGGTTTAACGTAAAATCACGAGTAGTGGAAAGGTCAAAACCTTCGTCATGTAGCTTTTGGAATATATATATGAACGATGCAGTGACACACGCAATATAGAAAATAACGTTAATGGAAAACGTAAACACATATGGGTAGTTGTTCTGTATATATGTGTATGTACGCAATGTAATATTGTACAACGAGGATATATATACATATATATAAGCTGTATGCGTTTACGTTCTATCATCTGACAGGACGAAGCAGAGTGCGTAGAGAACGTACGCCACGTGTGTATATGGATATTCGAGCAAAAGCGAAACGTCAGGACGCATTTCCGAAACGACCTGGACCTGACTTTATATAGACGCTGTCTCTCTCTCTCTCTCTCTTGCTTTCTCCCTATATATGTGCGTTCACGTGGATTACGCGCTATGCTGTTGCTTCGTATTTCATCCAGTCGACTTGCGTTATATAATATATATACTCGTCCCGAAGCTCTAACCTTCTCTCCTGCTCGTAGTTCTCGGAATGCCAATTTCAACAGTGGAATGTACAAAAGCGGAGAGAGAGAGAGAGAGAATGTAGTTTTTTTCACTACGTATGCGTACCTGGTAAGCGCGAACGAGATTTAAAATATATTGCACGGAACAAACTAATTGGTAAATTCTACATTTTTGACAGTTGATTTCACTCTCAATATGCAAGTTCGTTTTATTTTTAAATATATCTGCAGAAATGTAGTAATCAATTTTACAATATATGGAATTTCCATTGTTGAAAAGTATTGTAGAATTTTCCGACTATTAAACGGGTTCAAAAGTCCTTGATACAGAAACAAAATGTTAAAATTACATAAAATTTAAAAATTAAGGTTAATATTAAAATTATAATCTGACGACATTTTCGGAAAAATTAAATTATTGTTTTCCTAATACAGTTAATTTTACTGTGTTATTTTTTCAAAGACAGATTTTGAGACATATATATAACAAGATGTTTCTATTCATTTTTGTTGAATTTCAAATAGAAATGCGTACATGTGTAAAGAAAACAGTTTGCGTGCGGAACGAACCGTAACATATAGTAAGAAGCAAACAAACTGCGAATGCGGTTGAAAATTGGACTAGAGAATAAAGGAAAGAAAAGCGTTGGCAAACCACAAACGCGCATCGTATAGTCCAGAACCTGCGTGAGCGTACATCACGAGGGTATATATATATATATATAAAGAATCGGTTATACGTACGCCGTATACTGCAATGAAAAGAAGAGCAAACCGAGCGTAGAAGAAGAAGAAGAATGAAATGGCAAATATATATTGAAAATGAGAAAAGAGAACGAGCGAGAGAGAGAGAGAGTTATCATATTTCCGGAGTAGACTCAGCACTCGAGTATTACTTGGTTTCAATCTTCTCATCCTCTCTCTAAACGTGCGTCTCATCATACTCTCTTACCTTTATTCTCCTGGGCTCGTTGAGCGAGACGAGGAAGGTCGAAGCGAATCTGCGGTCGAGATTGCCCAGTCCACCAATCAGCCGTTGTACCAGCCTCTCTACAGCAGCTTCACCATGATATCTCGTGTTATCTGCTGGCCCTATTAAACGTCATTTCCATCCCTCTCAACATTATCATCATATATATATGTATACACGCATCGTACACGCGTTCACGCACTTTCACACATATGCGTATATAAGCTAGAAACCTCATCGAGAAGTCAACGTGCCCGATGTGATTATATATAACAGCGTTAGGTAAATACACGAGTGGATATATATACGCTTTAATTAATTTGAAACCGCGCGCGCATATATATATAGCACAATGTGGAAAACGTGTGAGCAGAAAAGAAGCGTTTATAGAGAAAACGAGGTGCGGAAAACATGGCCGAGTGCTTTTTCATTATCTACGTAGGTGGGTACCAGTATTGAAAAGAGAGACGTACCATAGGGTTTCTGAAATAGCCGCGTCTACGCCCGCTTGATCCTATATATGCGTGTATATTAGAAGGAAGGATTTCCTATATACCCGATTGGTATTTTGATATTTTTACGGTACACCTTTGTTACATTCCTTTCAACTTTTTCTTTTTGTTTTCATATAGAGACTTCGACTGGTACACGTGTATTGTTTGATTGAAAAAAAAAGAATTCTTCGCGAAACGAGAGACGCGTGGATATAGAAGTGTCGAATTCGGTTGACGAGAGGGTAAAGGAAACAATGGTTATAACGAGAATACTATACAGTTTTGGAATGCATATATATTAGTATACTGTGAAGAAAATTTTGTAAAAATTACTATACTCTCGTAAAGCGAGACTGTAAAGTCCCATAAAATTGCCATATTTTATAGTAAATTTGGCCATAGTTCTAGCAAAATTTTATATGAACTTATGGTAATTTTTGGGGATTTTTATAGTCTGTGGTGGCTTTAAGAGAAAGTATGGTAATTTTTACAAAATATTTCATAATTTTTGCTCCACTTTTTTCTCGGTATATGTATATACTCGCCTAGTACACCTCTTACATATATATCTATTGATTCCGTGCATGTACGGGGTGTCCCAAAAGTATGGACACACTTAAATATCTCGGAAAATAAGGGCGTTAGAAAAAAACTTTCAATACAAAAGTTTTGGGAAATCAAAACGATGATCTGATAGTGACCTCGAATTTGAGCTTGAGCTTCAAGGTCATTTGAAGGTCAACGTGATTTTTTTAAAATAGGAACCCCTATTTTTCACACCTTCTAAAGGTCATTCCTAAAAATTAAAAACTATCGTTTTGGACGTAAAATTTCCCGCTCTTTCAGAATCTGGTGTGAAAAATAGAGGTTCCTATTTAGAAAAAATCACGTTGACCTTCAAATGACCTTGAAGCTCAAGCTCAAGGTCAAATTCGAGGTCACTATCGGATCACCGGTTTGATTTCCCAAAACTTTTGTATTTAAAGTTTTTTTCTAGCGCCCTTATTTTCCGAGATATTTAGGTGTGTCCATACTTTTGGGACACCCTGTATATAGCTTAATGAACAATTTAACGTAACAATCATTTCGTTTGAATATATTATATCCAAAGAGAACTATATAACTTCACAAAACCATAATACGATTATATAGCTCTCGTATCTATATTCAAAGCCAAAATAGTAATAATAATAATAGAGACTACATATACAAAATATCCATATATATATACACTTACCATCAGAATCAGCTCTCGCCAAGTGCCTGAAATAATCGTTAAGCTTGTCGAGTTGCTCGGGTTTGAAATGAAGCTTACTCGAGACAAGTCTAACCCCATCGCCCATCAACGCTCGTTGATGACGTTGCGCTTCGCTTTGACTATCACTGTACTCGCTATGTGAGCAACCCATGATGCGGCTGAAAAAGCTCTCCGATGTCGTTCCGTCTCTTCCCGTACCTATAAGAACACAATACATCGAGTCACGTGATATAATTCCAACCGCTCGTTATATAATATGCGTGAATCGTGATAAAATTATTTGCGGAGATATGGAACAATAAAGCGGAAGAGAATATACGAGTGATATAGATCGTTGCTCTCGCGTATATGTATATATAACAGGGAATCGCACGTGCGGGTATGAAATACTTGTCAAAAGCCGCATCAAAGCTCGCGATCGTCGATTAAATATAGATATGTGTACATGTGTAGGTTTATGTGTATATATGAGTCATTCTACAGAAAATTGGATACCAATAAATTACGGGTCAATTACTGATAATGAAAAAATGATTAAAAATAGCTCTAGTTTGATCCAAAATAATTCCATAAATAACAACTCGATATGAAATTCGGAAAAATGAAAAAGAAACTAGAGAGCGAGAGATTTCCAAAACTTTTTTCAGAATTAAAAAATGTTGATTCCTTCAAAAGTTACGTGAGTTTGAAGTTGGGCTTGAAACTGACGAAAAATGGTAGTAAAGGGATAATTTGGAAATAACAATCGAGTTCGTACATTACAGTATTTCGTGAATTTGCTATCATTTTTGTCAGTTTCAAGTCCAACTTCAAACTCACGTAACTTTTGAAGGCATTAAGATTTTTTGGATCAAACTAGAGCTATTTTTTATCATTTTTTCATTATCAGTAATTAGCCCGTAACTTATTGTTAGCACATGGTTTAGCCTTGGCGCCCTTTTCCTTTTCATTCGTAATGCCCGAAAGAATAAAAAAAAACCTAGTTTGGTAAGCGTGCTCTCAAAAATTACATGTTTCCATTTTTAGGCTAAAAAGTGTCTGATTTTCTGTAGAATGGCTCATATGTGGATATACATATACGAGCCGTTTATTTTGGAGTGGAAACATTGACGAATTTATATATAATATTGTATAGTATATTGAGAGAGAGTGACAGGAATTTTTTCAGGACGTTTTATCTTTTGCTCGCGTATAATACAAGGAGATTTGAACGTGCGGCAAGTTTGCAAAGTTATATTTTATATATATGATAAACCGCATAAAAGAAGTTAAGCGTGCGGCCGTAGGTATATAAATTAAATTTCAAACCAAATTAAATTTCAACCGCGTTCCGTCGAATAATATCGCACGCACCCGAAGTGCCTTGAGCTCTCTTCATTCATTGGATAGCATGGCTTACGCCCATGTTAAATGGCTTATAATACGCCCTCCTTCAAAACAAGCCGCCGTAATAAATTCACATTTGAAACTTTGAAATCAGTTTGCTAGCCCGCTACCGTTAGGTTATATATATAGTGGAGATGCCATGGTTATTCGCGTAAACTTCTGTGTGCAATGGAACAGTAGTATCGTATTGTGGCAGTCATATTTAGCGGTTTCGACCAATGGATTTTGATGTTGCTGGTGAAGATTGAAATTCCAGAAAAGGATATGATTCTTACATAAGGCTTTGGTTAAGGAGTGAATTGGTGTTTTTTCGATTGTTATAGAAAAGTGTATTTTTTACGAGCTCTAAAAAATTTCCCTTATTTTGGTTACGTTAATTCCCCACAAAAGTCTGAGTTGTAACCATTCTTAATACACAGAAACAGTTAAAATATTTTTAAAGTATATACTATAGTTTATCATTTTAATCATTGCGTTTTTCATTAACTATTTCAACGAAAAGTTTAATAATTTATACGATTATTAGTATTTTGAAAAGAAATGGTTTTGAACATAGTATTACGTGAATTGTAAAAAAAAAGCTGAGACGACAAAAATAATTTTTAACTTAGGAATTAAAATTCTCATCTACCTTCGCAAATTCCGCATTTAAATTAAAATTGGGCACAAAATATGCCGAAAAAAATGATATTTTACATCTAACCATATAGTTACCCTATATGCTATCAGATATATCGTTAGATACACGCAAAACGCGTGCGATGATCGGCTTTAGTCACTGTCCATGAGTATGCAACTCTCCCCTTATTCGCATACAAGCACACCGGCGGCGATGTTACTCCGTAATTACACTTTTGAGAGAGACGAGAGAGAGACAGAGAGCACAAAGCCCAGGCGGCAGCCCGAAGCGGTTAAACCATCATCCAACCACTCTCCAACTCTCTCTCTCTCTTTTCTCGTTTTTTTTCGCTCTTCCATTGTATGTAACCCACGAGTAAATGAAAAAAAAGAGAGCGCACCAACAACAGCAGCATATCCGAGGTAAAATGGCCTCTCGAAAATTACGAAGATGCCAATTCCGTGCATATATATATATATGTATATACCAATCGATAAACGAGAGAAGAATAACAAGCGATTCTTTGTTTATCGAAAAATCGTGCGGTAATGTTCGCTCTAGAGGTATATATAGTGTTATATGAATGTATATGTGTATATATAGCACTCAGTACACGTGCGCGTATATACATCATAACACGTTTCGACTATATATACGCGAACGTTCGCCGCTAATAACTTTGCTGTGCTATGCGAGGTATACCCTCACATTGTGTATATATATATATATATATATATATATATATACATATACGGAATTGCACTAGCATATATATAGAGGTACAAACGCGTGCGAACGGCGTGCGCACAAAAAATCCTCGTATCGCGATGAATTCTTGTTATCCGCCTGCCCCTACGCCAACCCGAAAGAGAGAGAGAGAGAACCAAGAGTGCGCCTGGCTGTCGGCCACGCAGCAATCAAATTCATCCGGCGACTCTAATTGATTGAAAATTCCCGTGCCTCTATACTGCTGCTGCTGCTGCTCGCGGCGTATAGAACTTTCAGTGTGCACTTTTTTTTTCATCTCCCACGTGAGCCTTTTTTTTTCATCTCCCTCTGGTTCTCGTTCGCTCATTGTTTCTCTCTGTTGTTGATGCACACAATGAGCTCATTTCGCACTTTTTATTTGCTCTCGTGCCGAATGGCCGGGTTATAAATTACGAAAGCATTAACGCATGTGTATGTGTGGCGATGGGTTGGAAAATGTAATAGTGGGGAAAGTAATTTTATTTTTTGTCTCGTTTTTTTGGGAGGGAGCTAGAAGGTGGAATGTGTATGTGTATGGGGAAATATGCGGGATAAAGGATATACGATGCGACGAGTGGAGAGGAAACGAAGCGTAGAGTTCGTGGAAAAATATAACTATTTTTATCGGGGGATTATTGAGTTATTCGGATACGGTAACAAACTAACATTCTTTGGCTAATGTGTTTATCGTGTATATAACGGTTAGATGTTGGATGAGTTTTAATTTGTTTTTGCGTGCATATAAATACGTTTTTGTACATTTGAATTTCATTATAACTGAACGGGGAAGGATCAATTTACTGATTGTTAATGGCGAATAACAATTCTTGGATCAGATTATGTAATAACGCCTAATCATTACAAATCACTTGATATTGCATTCCACGAAATCGTGTTTATCTTCTGTGCTAATGGCACTCGAGTGGTTATCCTTATAACATTAATGAAGCTTAATTGATTCTCGTTGTTGTATACATATGGTATATAATTTCACAATACTCGTCAGAAAACTATTCTCTTAAAAAGCTAAAATGTTTATATATTATCCCTAGTAGAAATCGCCCATTTTTCTCCCATTTTATGGCCAGTCGACTGATTTCTACTAAATACTTTATATAAAAACTCAACAACAAAATACGAACCTCAAACCGTGCTATTATAAATCGTACAAAAAAAGAAGATACACTCATAGCTAAATAAAACAATAAAACACTAACCACGATTGTATACGCGCCATTAAAGTGCATTCCAAAGCAACGAATAATCCTCTTATGCCTGATGCCCACCTCCTCCCTGCGCTAAATGCAAGTTTCTCATTAAATCCAGGATTTCCGTCTAAGCTCGGTCCCTCTCCCGTAAACAGCTCTTCCGTCGTAGAGAGACGCGAAAGATTTCGGCATAGCAAGCGAGGGTAAGAGAGAAGGAAGAAGCGCTGAACGTAAACGCGTGAAAATGAATCTCTCGTGATTCAACCCAAGGGATATGTATAGATATATATATAGCATGGTATATATAAAGTAAGAGGGAAGCAAGAGGACGACGGGGAGCAAAGATAGACGGATGCAAATTAGCACGACGAAAAAGTCAAGTGGTTCCCATAGCTAGGTTGCAACCCTCGGGACAATCTCCTGCGACGCGCGCGTTCTGTTGCAAACTGGTTGCTTATATAAATTGCGATGTTAAATACAACGGCGAATGGTGTAATGTAAATGGATATGGGTATAACGGCTAATGTAAAGTGCTGCGCTGTTGTTCTTGGTATTTAGTGTCGTTTATAGTGTTTATTTATTTATTTATTTATTTATATATAGACGGGCCGAGGCCCATGTTACAAGAAATTTATGTTAAACATAAATTATACATTAAGTGCGGTTGACAATAATAATGTAG